>PVKE010026204.1:0-22456 GCA_004027555.1 Craseonycteris thonglongyai
TGCATAGTTATTTCTATTTTACTTTTTGACAGATAGAGAGAGAGACAGAGACAGAGACAGCTAGAGAACCGAACTGTGGGAACTCCCCAGTTCAGCACGTGGGTCCTGCCTGGGCCGGAGCCGGGATTCGATCCTCGGTCCTCATGGCCTCAAAGCGAGCGCTCAACCCGCTGAGCCGTCCCGGCTTTCCCCTATTTTTTTTAAAGATTTATTTTTATTGTTTTTGACAGAGAGAGAGAGAGAGAGAGAGAGAGAGATACAAATACAGAGACAGAGAGAAGGGGGAGGGCCCCGAACAGTCTCCATAGTTGTACATCATTGGTTTTTCCACATAGTTTCACTCCACAGGTGGGCACGGGGCTGCACAGGGCAGGAACTGGGTCGGGGTCTCACCCCGGTGAGAACTGAACTGGGGGCACTCCCCAGTTCAGCATGTGGGTCTGCACAGGCCAGGGCTGGGATTCGATCCTCGGTCCCCGGGGCTGCAAAGTGAGCGCTTAACCCACTGAGCCATCCCGGCTTCCCCTCTCTGGGCTTTGGGCATGATATTCTTGGCTATAATTGCTTTCTTCTTTCCACATTTATTCATAAGGGGTATTGAGTCGCAGAGAAAGTTATAGTGGGTTTTATAATTCTTATTAACACTATTAAATTTTATTTTATTTAATTCAAGAATTGTGCTATATGCTAAATATTCTTTTTAAGGAAAACACTGCAGAATTAAAGAATGTGCAACACTAAGTAGGAGAAAAATACCATCCATTTTATTCAAAGATAAGTTTTTAATGTTGATATATTTAATTTATCAGGAAAGATGGCTACCAGTTTATCTTTTATTCAGCTTCTTAACTTCATTGGAAGGAGAGTACACCCACTTCTGAGTTAAAACAAAAAAGTATTGGGATTGGATCTTATTAGGCTGACTTAGGTTAGTTTTATGCTCATCTTGGGGCTGGGAATGAAATCAACCTCTCTAAAAATACATGATTGAGACTGAGAGAGCATTAATACCCCAAAGGAAAATTGAGGTGTTAATATTAGAGGAAAGAGGGGAAGCTGGGATGGCTCAGTGGGCTAAGTGCTCACCTTGCAGCCCTGGGGACTGAGGATTGAATCCAGGCCCCGGCCCGTGTAGACCCATATGCTGAACTGGGTTGTGCTTCCTGTGTGGGAGGCCCCTGGTTCAGCCCCTGGTTCGAGGGGGTGTGTCTCTTATGCAAGAGGCCCCCAGCCCAGTTTCCTCCCTGCACGGCCCCTGCCCACCTTTGTAGAACAAAACCATTTGGAAAAACTGATGATGAATAACTATGGAGACTGCTCTGGGCCCACCCCTTCTCTCTGTCTCTGTGTCTGTCAAAAACAATAAAATAAACCTTAAAAAAAAATTATCAGAAAAAAGAGGACCAGACACTTACTAGAAAGGCAAAAACAACAGCTGCCTTCTTTAAGTAAACGTATGCTTTTCCCACATCAAAAATTGGTCCAGGTGGTTATCTATATAGTGCATGACAGTATAAAACAAATAGATGCTCATACCGTATTTTCCGGCGTATAAGACGACCGGGCGTATAAGACGACCCTCTAATTTTACAGTTAAAAACATAGGTTTAGGCCTATATTCGCTGTATAAGACTACCCTCCACTTCCGAGGCTGTAGTCTTATACAGCGAATATAGGCCTAAACCTATGTTTTAACTGTAAAATTAGGGGGTCGTCTTATACGCCGGAAATACGGTATGTTCTTTTTTTTTTTTAATTTAATTTATTGGGGTGACATTGGTATAGTAAGGTTATATAGGTTCAGGTGTACAGTTCTACAGTACATCATCTGTGTGTTGTATCATGAGTTTAACATCCAGAATCAGGTTTTTGTTTTTTCCCCATCATCATATATTTGGATCCCCATCCCACCTTCCCCACACCACTTCCTTTCTGCCTGATGCTCATATATTCTTGTTGATTGATTTTAAGTAGGCACTTTATGTTAGATTTATAGAAATTTGATATGCTAGGCTATGAAAGAATTAGGTGAGGGTAAGACACTTCATCCCTCCCTTCAGAGATAATCACTATTAACATCATGGAACCAGTAAATTTACTTACTCTTAGAAGGGAATTCTTTGAAAACAAACTCTTAAAATCATGGGATAGATTTAAGACTTAGGTGATACTTCATTTTGTAAAAGCTCTTTCTCTCTTGTTCTCGTGCTATCGATCTATCTATCTATCTATCTATCTATCTAGGATTCATTTCTATAACATGCTTAAATGAAGTATGCTTTCAAGGTCTATCTAGGTGGCATTTTTTTGGTGTGTTTTGGAACTTAATTATTTGATAAAACATTAATTCTTAGGTGGAAAGAGTTAATACTCAAGAATAACTGTACTAAAGTTCTGAGTGGGAATAGTAATGATAATTTTAAATTTCTTATTCTCTTTTCTCTATTTCAAGCTTTTCCAATCCATAGCCCGTGCGCTGCATGTGGCCCAGGACGTCTTTCAATGCAGTCCAACATAAATTTGTAAACTTTCTTAAAACATTATGAGATTTTTTATAATTTTTGTTTTTTTAGCTCATCAGCTATCATTAGTGTTAGTGTTTTTTTTTTAAGATTTATTTTATTGATTTTGACAGAGAGACAGACAGAGAGGGCCCATAGTAGTTTCCATAGTCGTACGTCATTAGTTTTTGACACGATCTTATTCCACACAGGTGGGTGAGAATTGGATTGTGGGCCTCCCGCATGGGAGGCACACCCCCATGAGCTGAGGGCTGAACCGGGGGCCTCCCACAAGGGAAGCTCGCCTTGGTGAGATCTGAATTGGGGGCCACACCCCAGTTCAGCATATGGATCCGCACAGGATGGGGCCAGGACTCGATCTTCCAACCCTGGAGCTGCAAAACAAGCGAGTGCTTAATTCATTGAACCATCTCTACTTCCCAGTATTAGTGTTTTTTATGTATGATCCAAGATAGTTTTTCCAGTGTGGCCCAGTGAAGCCAAAAGGTTGGACATCCCTGCCCTATTTGAATAAATCACAGCCCTATGCAAAGCAGTAATTTAGTACCCCACCCATATGAATATCCTTTATAATGAACCCATAAAAAGGTTCACATCTGGATTTGTTTACTTGCATGTATAAATCACAGTGCCATTTTCATTTAATTATGTGTAAAAGTAGCCACCCTTTCATTGCATTTTATTTGTTAGATCTGTGCTGTTCATTATGATAGCCACTTGCTGTGTAGCCATTGGTCTTGAAAAGGGGTTAGTTCAACTGATGTGAATATTAAAGGAAAATAAATTTTTTGAGAGGTACTTGATGTGGTTACTAGAAAGCTTTTTTAAAATTTTATTTAAATATTTTTTTGACAGAGAGAGATAGAGACAGAGACAGAGAGAGAAGGGGGAGGACCCAGAACAGTCTCCATAGTTGTATGTCATCAATTTTTCGACATGGTTTCATTCCATACAGGTGGGCGGGGGCATCACAGGGTGGGAACTGGGCTGGGGGCCTACTGCATGGGAAGCCTGCCCCCTCTAGCCAGGGGCTAAACCAGGGGGCGAGAACTGAACTGGGGTTCTCCAGCATGGGAAGTACACCCCAGTTCAGCATATGAGTCTGCTCAGGCTGGGGCTGGGATTCGATCCTCGGTAACTGGGGCTGCAAAGCAAGAGCTTAACCCGCTGAACCATCCTGGCTTCCCCTGGAGAACTTTTAAATATGTTTTAGTCAGCTTGGGTATGTGAATCTACAAGTTACCAATTGTAAATTTTATGAAACCTAAATATAATTCAAATATTTCTGATGAATATGTAGTATACAAATTGATATGTGCTGTAAGTGTAACATTTATACTGTATTTAGAAGCCTCTTAGTACAAAAGGAAGATGTAAAAGTCTAATAATTTTTATGTTAATTGCATGTTGAAATGATAATATTTTAGGTATATTGGGTTAAATAAAATATATTATTAAAACTAATTTCACCTGTTTCTTTTTACTTTTTACTGCAGTATCTAGCATGATGCTATCCAATAGAAATAAATATGAACCAAGGAATAACATAAAAATAACTAGTAGCCACATTTAAAGAGTCTTATTTAACACAATAAAAACTGAGAGGTAGGTAGTATGCTTGATGAGGAAACTGAAATTAAGAGTTTAAGTGACTTGTTTTAAATTCACACAGGTAGTAAATATTAGGAAGCGGATTAGAACTCAACCTTGAATGACTCTAAAACTTACTCATTCTTTGGGTTTGGTTTAAATTTATAAATACCTATTTGCATTAAGTTTATTAACAAATGATTTATTTAATTATTTTGGCCTTGCCTTACTATTCAAAGGATTTCAGATGGCATATGTTACCAGCATCTATTTAAAAGAGAGAAAGAATAGTAGTAAGAGTTGGGAAAATGAAGAATGCACAACACAAGACCAGTGTAATTGTTGTTTGTGAGGTAAGACGAGGAAAAAAAACAACATTGAATTATGTGGTTACTACCAGAATTTAAGAGCACATCTGCAGGCACCAGACTTCGTGGATGTGAATTCTGGCTTTGTTACTTTACTATCTGTGTGATTTTGAGCAAGATGCTTAACATTTCTTGTCTCAGTTGCTCATCTGTAAATTGGGAACAATCCTAAAAGTGCTTTATAGTGTTATTATGAAGGTTAAGTATTACTGATTTCACCATTTCCTCAAGGACAGCAAACAAAAGTTTTTGAAAAAGTACTGAATTCTAAAAGATTTTCTTATGTATATCTTTTGTCCAGGCATCTCTAATAATGTAAGATCTAGCATCTTCAACATTTTTACAACAAAATCAGTGATAGATTTTTCTATAGGATTTGTAACCTTTCATGTGTCTGTCTTTAAGTACAACCCAGAAATAAAGTTGAGTTATCTAAAGAATTTGGTAGATTGCAGGAGTAGAAAATTGTGTCATGGGGGCCAAATTCTTCTACAGCTATATTTTACTTGTCTTGAACAGCACTTAAAATTGTTTTGAATTTTCTGCCAACATAAAATTCAAGGAACTTCTCATAGAAATAAGGATTTCTAATTTCTCTTATTAAATCAAAATATTTGACAATGCTGGATTCACATTTTCACATGGCAATAGTAGGTTGATGAACTCAGGCTGAGCATCCATTCTCTGTTTCTTCCCAATTCTAATGTGGCCTGCTATATCCAATTGTCTACGGTCATCTTCCCTTCTATCAATGTAATGTAGCACTTCACTTCCTTAAGTTCCTTAAAGTTTTATATTGTTCTCCATAAGATTGTTACATCTTTGGTGAAGTCTATCTGTTCATGGGTTTCTTGGATCTCTTGTTTCTATTCCAGATAGCATCTGTAAAAGTTTTTAATAATTATGTTGTAGATATATAGAAATATAATTGAATTTTGTGTATTTATCTACCTAGCAACATTACTGAACTTGGTTGTAGGAGTCCCTATAGAATCCATTATTTCAATATAGTCAAAACTGTTGTCTGCAAATAATGACAATTCCCTTTTCCATCCTTAAACATTTTCTCTCTTTTTTTTTTATTTTCTTACTATGCTGTACATGTAGTACATTATTGAAAAGATGCAGTAGTAGTAGGCATTCTTGTTTTGAGCAACCTTAATTTTACTTTAAAAAGGCTCCTATTAGAAATAAGGTAGATCCCAAATCTGGGGCTGAACATGTACAAAATAAACGTGAACTTCATTACTGTACCAGAAAGTAAGAAAGACTATATAGATCATGTTAAAAGGATTCAGTAACCACCAGAAGAGGCTGACATGTCTCAAAATGCAAAAATTTGAGCATTAATAAAGAAGAATAATTACAATTAAAACATACCAAGTAAGTTTATGAGGGCTATTGGAAAAACTCCATCCATAAATGCCTTTATTTTTTATATTACATGGCTGGATACTTTCTGGACAGCCCTCATTTGTCAGTCAGTTCAAAACAATTAAGCAGAATTACACACATACACAAAATCTCCATTATTCATCTTTGGAGGATACTAGGGAACCAGTTCATTATTTTGAAAACTGGTAAATAAAAGGAAAGAAGCAAACTTATTTTACCTTTCCTTACTGGTAGTTCCTTGTAAAAGAACTATTGGTAAACCAGCTTCCCTGTATCTAGAGAAGTTACTCCTTGTTTAGAGGAATAGTCCAGCTAGTAAATGAAGAAGTGAAAGAATTACAGTGTTAATATTTTGTAACTCCCTAATCATCATTGCTGCTAATGTCACATAAGTGAGACAACCACCAGAAATAATTATATGCCTCCTGATAAAACTTCATACTGTCTCCTATGAAGTATATTTGCTAAATCAAAACTAAACAAAAACTAAAATATCTGATCAAGTCTCCTTGTCTGTTTAAAAAAGAGACATCTCTTAAGAGTATTCAGTGCAGCATTATTTCTAATAGGAAAACATTGGGAACAATCTGTTCACAAAAAGGAATAGGTAAGTTGTATATTCACAAATGGAAGACATATAGCAATGAATATTACTGAATTAGAGCTTTTTATCTGGATATAATACTCAGAGGAGTTGAGTGAAAAGAGCATGCCCCCTTTCCATTTTTTCTCCCCCCCCTCCAACCACCTCATTTCCCTCTTCTTTCAGGCCCCCTCACCCACCCACCCTCAAAAAAAAACAAACAAGAAAAGAGTAGGAATATGGTATGCTACTTACATATAAAGTTTAAAACATTACACAATTGTCTTTACATGTGTACTAAGGGCATGTGGCATGGCAAAGATGAACAGCAATTTTGGATTTTGGTTACTTCTGGCACGGAGAGAAGGCAATTGAGATTGAGGTGTAGATTATGCAGAGGGCTTCAATTGAATTTGTAATATTAAAATTTTTAAAAATTAAATAGGGTAAAAAGATTTGGTAAAGCTAGTTGGTGGGTCAATGAGTGTTAGGTGATTTTTGAGTGAAATATTCCATAGTACATTTTCTCAAGAGAAAAAATTGGGAAGATGGGATGTAATAGGCATGTTAGTTTTTTTGTGTTTTGTTTGTTTATCTTCTGCCAAAAGAATAATAAAACAGGTTCTAGTCTATATAGATTTTATGTTGTCAGGCTACTTCGTAGTAAAGCAGTTACAAGTTTGTTCTCCAAAAGTGTGTGTGTCTGTGTGTGTAAACTAGACAGTTATTTCTGAGTATTAAAATGAAATAAAGTTAACTTTTTAAAAAACCTAACCTCTCAATTGCAGATCCATTCAGTGTTTACAGCATATTAATTGCATCTTTCACCAAAGTGATTGTTCACATCATAAAACCCAAATGTGGATGCAGGTATTTTTTTCCCCTGAAGATAACCAGATTAAATTGTTGATAAAGGCAATATTTGTACTTTCTTCAGAAAAATGGAACAAGGCCAGAAGCCCGGTAAAGTTCTCTTTTTGTGTTTATATTTTTATTTATTTATTTATTTTTGACAGAGAGAGAGAGAGAGAGAGAGAGAGAGAGGGAGAGAGAGAGAGAGAGAGAGAGAAAGAGAAAGAGAGAGAGAGAAAGAGAAAGAACTGAACTGGGGGAGCTCCCAGTCCAGCATATGGTTCCACATGGGCTGGGGCCAGGACCCGATCCCCCGTCCCCGGCGCTGCAAAGCGAGCGCTCAACCCACTGAGCCATCCCGGCTTCCCCTAGTTCTCTTTTTAAAAATTGCTTTGTGGGGAAGCGGGATGGCTCAGTGGGTTAAGCGCTCAGCTCACTTTACAGCCCCGGGGACTGAGGATTAAATCCCGGCCCTGGCCCGTGCGGACCCACATGCTAAACTGGGGTGTGCCCCCAGTTCAGTTCTCACCAGGACGAGACCCCGGCCCAGTTCCTGCCCTCTGCAGCCCCGTGCCCACCGATGATGTACAACTATGGGGACTGTTCTGGGCCCTCCCCCTTCTCTCTGTCTCTGTATCTCTCTCTCTCTGTCAAAAACAATAAAAATCTTAAAAAAAAAAAAAATTGCTTTGAAATCCAAAGAAAATCGGAACATTGAGTCATCTAGAAAAACTTTGTAAACATTAAATTGTAAGGCTCTACCTCAAATTTACTCCTCCAGAATATCTTGACATGTATTTCAAAACTCTCCCAGGTGATTTTGACCAGTCAGTTTTGGGAACCCTTTAAATCACTGTTTTTAGTGCTCGCTTCGGCAGCACATATACTAAAATTGGAACGATACAGAGAAGATTAGCATGGCCCCTGTGCAAGGATGACACTCAAATTCGTGAAGCGTTCCATATTTTTGGAAAACTGTCTGATTGTTACCAACCAATGTCACCCCATTAAATTTAACAATAAAATATAATAATATTAAATCACTGTTTTTGTTCCAAAGGCTGATAACATCAATCTCATAGTCTTGTTGCTAATGGCAGCCTGGAATGATTCTACTGAGAAAAATTCTGAGGCTGCTTTAAGGATCAGCTGGAGAAAATTAGTGAATATTTGCCTTGAAGGCAAGGGGTGGAGAACCCTGATGGCTGTCTTCCACAATGTGGCTTTGTTACCTTAGTGATGAGGAAACTGCTTTCTATTCTCTTCCAGTCAGTTAAGTTTTCTTCCTTTTTTTTTTTTTTTTTTAAAAGATTTATTGTTTTGAAAGAAGGTGAAAGGAAAAGAAGGAGGTAGGGCCCAGAGCAGTCTCCATAGTTGTACATCATTAGTTATGACATGATTTTATTCCACACAGGTGGATGTGGGGCCGCATGGGGTGGGAATGGAACTAGGGACCTCCTTCATGGGAGATGAGAAGCTTCACCACCAGCCATCCCTGCTGTTACCAGTTGTGCTGCAATTAAGCATATGGGTTTGCACAGGCCAGGCTGGGAATCCAACTCCCATACCTTGTGATTTCGAGGCGGCAAGCACTCTCAATTGCTGAGCTATCCCGGTATCCCAGTTTTTCTCTTTATAGGCAACTGGTGGCATCCATTTCTTGGCTGTCCTTCCAGAGAGATTTTATACCTCTTTAGGCAATGGATATACCGTAAGTTATTTCAGCATAGTTTTGATTTGCTTTTTTTTCCCCTAATAACTTTATTGAGGTATATTTTGCATATCTCATAATTCACCCTTTTCAAGTGTACAATTGAATAATTTTTTAGTAAACTTACTTGGTTGGGTTTGTATTTGCTTTATGAGGTGATTGAACTCAATTTGTGTGTTTGAATTATTTTTGTTTTCTTTGAACTGTACATTTTTTGTCTACCGGTATATTAAGTTTTTAAAAAAAAATCAGTTTGTAGGATCCTGTTATATAGGATTTATGTCTGAAATGAGTTACAGATATTTTTCCACATTTGTCATTTGTCTTTTGTCTTTCCTCAAAGAGTTTGGAGTAAAAGCAAAATTTTTTTTAAGTGATTATAAAAACTGGACTGTTTACTGATGGTAAATTTGTGGGTTAGCAGTGTTTCAGTGGGATTTTCAAGGAGCTTTAAGTAAGGAGTAATAGTACTGGATGAATTTGAGGTTGTTAACCTCAGGGGCAGATCCATTATTATTTTTCTTCTGTTCATAAACTCACACAAGTGTTAAATTGTGTTTTAGTGAATTCTGTTCAAAAATGGATATTCTCTCACATTTACCCACGCCTCATTGTACCCCCTTCCAACCAGTTTTAGTATTTGAAAATATATTTTTTAAAGATTTATGTTATTGTTTTAGAGAGAGAGATAGAGAGAAGGGGGCAGGGCCCAGAGCAGTCTCCATAGTTGTACCTCATTGGTTTTTGACATAGTTTCATTCCACAGCGGGGTGCAGGGCAGAAACTGGGCTGGGGGCCCCCCAAATGGGGACCTTTCCCAAAATGGGAAGCTCTCCCCATTTCTGCATAAGGGTTTGTATGGACCGGGGCCGGGGCTGGGATGCGAACCTTGGAGCTACAAGGTGAGTGCTCAACCTGCTGAGCCATCCTGGCATCCTGAAAACAGCTTCTTAAAGCTGAAACGTGGTCTGTCTATTCTCAGCACTGTTTTTGACTGTTTTTGGCCACTTCCACCTAAGTGTAAAGTGTGACCAGATTTAATCCTTCACTGGAGGATGTATTTCAGATGCCATTTACAGTTGTATAATTTTATATTTTTCTTTAAATTTGTCACCTTCAAGAATCAATGCTTATTCTTGAAGCAAAGACACCTTACAAATGGGGAGTATTAGAAAATAATAATGTAGTGTTTGTTCCTTTAAAGTTTAGTTTTTCTTCTTTGCCATTTAGTTTTTAGGTAAATTTTAAATATCTCAAAAAGGAACAAATTTTACTCACCAGTCGCTGATAAGTTTTAGTGCTACTGTCTTAAAACTTGGCCCTCCAAAATGCTAAGCAGTATTAATGTCTAAGAGTATGTCCTCATTAGCTTGTCTTAATAAACAATTTTTGGATAATTTATTTTTGTAATGTCTGGTGTTTGCCAGAGCATAGTTCAATAAAGATGATAAAAATTTCAGTGATACCTGATATTAGAACATTTTCTTTCACTGCTAAAATATTTATTTATAGAATAACAGGAAGATTGAAAAACCTTTAGTCTGAAAAAGACTAAGGTTTTTCTAAAAACATTTTAGTTTCTGATTTTTCTCATTCACACAGTAATTTTTTCTGTTGACATTGTAAAAATGATTTTCATCTACCGTATTTTCCGGCGTATAAGACGACCGGATGTATAAGACGACCCCCTAATTTTACAGTTAAAACATAGGTTTAGGCCTATATTCGCTGTATAAGACTACCCCCCACTTCGAGGCTATAGTCTTACACAGCGAATATAGGCCTAAACCTATGTTTTAACTGTAAAATTAGGGGGTCGTCTTATACGCCCGGTCGTCTTATATGCCGGAAAATACGGTATTTCATAATTAAAAAAACTTAACTTGAATATATAGAACAGAAGGGGTGTGATGTAATCTTGGTGTATGCTAGCTAGTATAGCCATTCTACTTCCTTTAGGTGTTTTTTTAATGCAGGTGCCTTGAGAGAGCAATTTTTAAATAGTGTGAAAAAATTTTATTTGTGAACTCTTACTTGCTTCAATTTTGCTTTTGAACTTATAGGCAAACTCAGATGGGAAAGTAGTCTTATTAGATTCCTGAGTACATATGTCCGCATTTGAACCACTTCCCTTGCAATGTGATGATTCTAAATGGGAACACAGTTTGAAAACCTCTTCTTGGAGAGTCTAGCAGCTTGTGTACAGCCTTTGAAAATCATTATGCTGGAGGGAATGTTTGGGGGGAAGCCGGGATGGCTCAGCGGGTTAAGCGCTCGCTTTGCAGCCCTGGGGACCAAGGATCAAATCCTGGCTGCGGCCTGTGTGGACTCCCATGCTGAACTGGGGTGTGCTTCCCATGCGGGAGGTCCCCAGTTTGGTTCTTGTTTTTAGTTGGGCCCCTGGCTCGAGGGGGTGTGCCTCCCATGCAGGAGGCCCCCAGCCCAGTTTCCACCCTGTGTGTCCTGCCTACCTGTATGGAACGAAACCATGTTGAAAAACTGATGATGTACAGCTACGGAAACTGCTCTGGGCCCTCCCCCTTTTCTCTGTCTCTCTCTGCCTCTGTCTCTCTCTGTCTCTGTCAAAAACAGTAAAAAAAGAATTTTTTTTTTTTAATAAAGATTTATTTTTATTGTTTTTGACAGAGAGAGAGAGACAGAGACAGACAGAGACAGACAGAGAGAAGGGGGAGGGCCCAGAACAGTCTCCATAGTTGCACATCATCGGTTTTTCCACATAGTTTCATTCCACAGGTGGGCACGGGGCTGCACAGGGCAGAAACTGGGCCGGGGTCTCACCCCGGTGAGAACCGAACTGGGGGCACACCCCAGTTCAGCACGTGGGTCCACACGGTCTGGGGCCGGGACTTGATCCTTGGTCCCCAGGGCTGTAAAGTGAGCGCTTAACCCACTGAGCCATCCCGGCTTCCCCAAAACATAAATCTTACAGGGAATGTTTGGCCTTTTCCATGTTAGTCAAAATGGAATGATAAAGTATATCAAAGTCTTTGTGACATTCAAGAAAGGCTAAGTAGAGAGACTAACTACAAAGACTCTTAAGCTCTGAGGATTTCTAACAATTATGTAAAGAAAAAAAAATCATGTAAAACATTTTAGATTAATTCCACTACTGATTTTTCCTTTGGCTTTTTTTTTTCCCCTTCTGTATTTGATCCCGAAACCCTCACCTCTCCCATAGTACTTGGTTCAAGCTCTCAATATAGCACTTTTCACGTTATATTAAAGTTAATTATTGTGTGTCTCTTCTTCAGTTGTACATTTCTGATATTTAGGACAGTATTTGGCACTTTGATGTATTTCCAGTTCTTGAGTCTTTTGATATTCAAAGTAAGAACCAGACCTTAGGTGCTCATTGAATACAAGGGCTGTTCAGAAAGTATCCAACCAAGCAATATCAAAAATAGAGGTGGCCTTTTGAGCTACCCCTTCTTTTTTTTTTTAAGATTTTGTTGTTTTTGACAGAGACACCAAACTGGGGGCCTTCCATATGGAAAGTACACCCCAGTTCAGTATATGGGTCTGCATGGGCCAGGTAGGGACTCAATCCCCAGTGTCTGGGGCTACAAACGAAGCGCTTAACCCACTGAGCCATCCCAGTTTCCCCTTGAGCGATCTGTTCTTGCTCAAGGCCCACTTCCATCTCTTGGAAGTGTACTTTCTCTACTCAGTTCCTTGTAATCGGTCTTTTGAGGCACCTCTTGTTTGAGGCCCACTTCCACCTCTTTTTTGGAGGTGTACTTGCTCTACTTTTACTCTAAATAAACTTCTCTTTCACCACTGTAAAAAAAAAAAAAGAAAAATAGAGGCATTTGTGGCTGGATTTTTTCTAGTTTCGTATAACTTGGAGATTAAGTTAGGAATTGGGTTTATTATTTTATAATAACACTTTACTAGTTTGTAATTTGTGTGAATCTTTAGAACTTCCCAGATTATTTGGATGGCAAATATCATAGGATCTTGACAAGATGATCTACTCCAGAACTTGATTATTAGTATCAAGGTATCTAAAGATCTTAAATTTTTGCCTTTTATTTAAGTGGCTTGATGATACAAGTTATATCTATTTACTTTATTCATTAACACTGGGTCAAAAACATTGCTTTCCTGATTGTGGCAGCAATTTCTTAATTTCCTTTTTTCTTTTCTTTTTTTAAATTTGCAGTTGGAGTGCCTCAAGCTTATTGCCTCTCAAAAATTCACAGACAAACGCATTGGCTATTTAGGAGCAATGTTATTATTAGACGAAAGACAAGATGTTCATCTTCTCATGACCAACTGTATCAAGAAGTAAGTCTTAACTTTCCCTTCTTCTAATAACTACTTTGTGACTTTAGGTTTTTCTTATAATATGACATCATTAAATCTTGACATCAGCAATTCTTCTATTTACTGATTTTATATTTACTGTCTAGAATATATTTGAATTTCTTTTGGTTCTGTAGCTTATATGTAAAGAGACTAAGCAAAGGATAAAAAGTTGTGTAGAGGATAACTTAAATGAAAGTATTGCTGTACTTCTGGCAGAAGAACACAATTTTGCAATGAAATAAGCATTTAGGCCTTCATAGAATTTATAAGGCATAGGTAAATCTTGAGCTTTCTTATCTTATATTTCCAGAATTTTGAATACCATGAATAACGAAGTATTACATTTAATAAAAAATTACTGGGGAATCTGGGATGGCCCAGTGGATTAAGCACTTGCTTTGTAGCCCCTGGGACCAAGGATTGAATCCTGGCTCTGGTCCGTGCAGACCCATATATGCTGAACTGGAGTGTACTTCCCATGCAGGAGGCCCCCAGTTCGGTTCTTGCCCCCAGATTCAGCTCCTGGCTCGAGGGGGCATGCCTGCCATGCGACAGTCCCCCAGCCTGGTTCCTGCCCTGCGCAGCCCCCCGTCCACCTGTGTGGAACGAAACCATGTCGAAAACTGATGATGTGCAACTATAGAGACTGCTCTGGGCCCTCCCCCTTCTCTCTGTCTCTCTCTTTCTCTGTCAAAAACAATAAAATAATCTAAAAATAATAATAATAATAATTACCACTGTATATTCTGAGTAAATACCATTTAAAAGCAAAAAGAGAAGTCTTAATTAGGATTCTAATCCAAGATTTCAGTTGCATTTAATTATACTTGGCCCTGTGATTTTTTTGTGTATGTTTTTTTTTTTTTTCCTAATGTGTGCTTTACTGATTTACTAGTTCAGTCATGTTTATTTAACTTATAAACTGAGGAATGCTTGCCATCATGGAGAAATTAGAGGACCCTGTCAAGCAGGGAATTAGCAATTTTCTCAGCATCTCTCCTGTAACAAATTCTGTTAGAAAGTCATGGAAGTTCTGATGACCTTATTGGTTAAGAGTACGTTTTGGTTCCTTTTAATTTGGTTTTGGTTTGTCTATCATTTTAACCTTTTTAGATATCTATTTCATTTTCAGTATCTCTGTATTTGACAGAAAGTAGAAGCAGGGGAATATAAGTGATGAAATTTGTCGACATTGACCTCTTAATACTTTTCTGTGGTAAATAATGTTCTGCTTTGGGGAAGCTGGGATGGCTCAGTGGGTTAAGCGCTCACTTTGCAGCCCTGGGGACCGAGGCTCGAATCCCGGCCCCGGCCTGTGCAGACCCACATGCTGAACTGGGGAGTGCCCCCAGTTCGGTTCTCACTGGGGTGAGACCCAGGCCCAGTTGCTGCCCTGTGCAGCCCCGCCCACCTGTGGAATGAAACTATGTGGAAAAACCAATGATGTGCAACCATGGAGACTGTTCTGGGCCCTCCCCCTTCTCTCTGTCTCTGTATGTCTCTCTCTCTCTCTGTCAAAAACAATAATAATAATAATAATGTTCTACTTTAAAATTTCCAACGGATAAGGGAAAATTCCAAAATAAAAATTATGATTTGGTTTTAAATATTGAGTGTGTCATGTAAATACACTGAATCTATGAACTTAATTTTGGGAGAATCTTGTTTTTTGGCCTTGAAATAAATATTAACAATGAAAATACTAGGTTGATTCATTTATTCAAAAAAGTTTTTGTATACCTGTTGCATGCCAGGAGTTGTAAGCTTTAGGGTAGAGAATGAAAAAAATGCAACAGAAATCCTTGGTGTCATGGAGGTTACATTCTAGATGTTTAGCATAACTCTTATACATTTACTCTGTATAGGTCTCTGACAGTGTCTTTAATTTTTATTCTTGCATGCTCTGTTGCCTTTATTAATCAAATGTTCAATCACGGGCTGATAATTTTGCAGTTCTGCCTAGCAGCGGATTAGAGAGTTAATACCAAACTCATGTATAGGTTTATAGCTTGATAAAAATTGAAAAATGTGTTCAGCTTTCTTTTCATCACCATATTGTAACATATGGATGAAGTACTGTAGAATTGTACACCTGGAACCTATGTTGTAATTTTTACTAACCAATGTCACCCTAATACATTTAACAATAAAAAATAAAATAAAAAAAGAAGAATGAGGGCACATAGGCAAAGAAGAAATCTTTAATTTTAATGAGACTCAGCCAGCCTCTAAGTAAATTTCAGAGAGAGCTACTAATAGTTGGAAATTGATCTGGCATTTCAGTCTAAGCTGAGTTAAAGGACTTTGGATCATTTGGGTTTTTTTGTTTCATTTAAAAATAAATTTATTAATGAATGAGGTTTTTTGTTTCCTCTTTTTTGGTGAGTTTTTTGCTTTTTGTTTGTATTATAAGACATCATTATTGCCCCAGCAGTTTTTACATTTGTTAATGAATGTTTACTTCATTGGTCATTGACCTAGAAAAACTTTTTTTTTTTTTTAAGATTTATTTTTATTGTTTTTGACAGAAAGCGAGAGAGAGAGAAGGGGTAGGGCCCAGAGCAGACTGTATAGTTTCATTCCACAGGTGGGTGTGTGGCTGTGCAGGGCAGGACCAGGGCCATGGGCCTCCTTCGTGGGAAGCTTGCCTCAGCAAGAGCTGAACTGGGAGCCCAATTCAACATGTGGGTCCACACAGAATGGGGTCGGGATTTGATCCTTGGACCTTGGGGCTGCAAGACAAACGCTCAAACCACTGAGCCATCCCAGCCAGCATCCCCTAGAAAAATCTTTAAGACATTAAAGATCTTGGAATTAAATCTTAAAAAATTTATATGATATTTTAAGAGTTTGCATTATACAAATAGTGTTAACTACCGAAAAAGAATGAAAAGTCAACTAAATATTCTTGGAAACTGGAATCCTAGATGGTAAAGCCATAGCCAATACTTAAGCTTCATTTTGGCAGTAATTTTTAACTTATATATTCAAGTTTGTAGAAAGTAGCAAACCTGGCCAATTTATATTTTACCTTCTTTTTCTTTCTTCCTCAGTGAAAATTTCAACAATTTTGGTTAGTTTATTTAAAATTACCATTTTAAACCATTTTTTTACCAATTTTGGTTAGTTTATTTAAAATTACCATTTGAACCCTCTACATGCTAACATAACATTTTTTTAATGAAAAATAAACTGTTTTCCAAAACAAAAACAATTCAGTGAGAAAAATGGCATTATTTTACATTTTTGTAACTTTTTAATATCTGGCCTCATGGAAGATAGCTAGGTGCTCCTATTTGCTTATTTATTTAGTTTCTTGTGTTACATTTTAATTAAATTTAAAATGAAGATTCAGCCTTTCACAGGTAATGGAATTAGAAAAAGGAAGATGATTTTAAAAGCCTTTGAAATAACTATGGATGTTCTTCTTGGATACTATACTAAAACTCCACAAATGGTAGTTTCTTAACCCTTTTAGTGCGATGGGCTGATACATCGGCTTTTGTATCTCAGGCGAAAAGTGCTACAGGCTGACGTATAGGCTCATACTTAGACCGTAGTTAAAAGCGCTATAACTTACTATATTTTTTCTCGTATGATGTATAACTGAAATAATTTCTTTTTCAGACAGTATAAAAGAATAGTAATATTATTAACTAATTCAATTTATATAAAAGTAAAAAAAACCCGCATATGGATATGTAAAACAATAACTTCATAATTTTTTTTTCCTAAGGTGATACATTTTTAAAATTACCCTTCGCATTTCTCACTAGTACCACTGGCAGAAGTTAACACTAAGAGGGTTAAGGGTTAATTACAATGTGGAATCTGAAACCATATCAGTGAAGTTTTGTACTTTGTTATATTAAAACTCATTGGTCTGTCTTGCTCATCTTTTACTCATCATACCTAAGGCTACTGGGGGAAAATATGGTTCACGTAAAGTACTGGTAGACTGTCAAGTTCATGGTGGCGACACAAGTTTTTCAAAATTCTAAGTTTTACTTCAATCTTGTATTTTATCATTGGCAATAAATATTATCAGTTGCTCTTGAAATGATAGACTTAGTTGGCTCTTTTTTCCAGAAAACTGTCTGCCTACTACCCAAATCTTAATAATTATAGTTATCTGTCAGTTATTTTTCAAATAAACATGCTGTTCTTTAAAAGCAGCTAGTTCACATTTTAGCTCGCAAATGAAAGTATCGGTACACAAATGCTTTTCTCTGAGATTGCCACTTCAGTGTGCAGCAGGACTACTTTATGCATACTTCCCATTTTGTCATGCAGAATATTAAAAAAATGTGCTTTCTCTCCATCTCTTCTCTCAAAATAAATCTTAATTTTTTTTTTTTTATTACTGTTTTTACAGAGAGAGAGAGATACAGAGATAGCGAGAGAACTGAACTGGGGGCACTCCCCAGTTCAGCACATGGGTCCGCACAGGGATTCAGTCCTGGGTCCCCAGCGCTGCAAAGTGAGCGCCCAACCCACTGCACCATCCCGGCTTCCCCAATAAAATAAGTCTTAAAAAATGGGGGATTCTCAGATAGCTCAACAGGTTGAGATCTTACTTGTAACTGTGAGGTCCGGGGATTGAATCCTGGCCCCAGCCCATGTAAATCCACATGCTGAACTGCAGTGTGCAGCAGGTGACCACCAGGATGATGGTGAAGGTTCTCACTTTCTATGCGGGAGGCCCCTGGTTTGGTTCCGCCTCTGTGGCCCGACATCCACTTGTGTGGAATGAAACTATGTCAAAAATCGATGGGGGAAGCTGGGATGGTTCAGTGGGTTAAGTGCTTGCTTTGCAGCCCTGGAGCCCGAGGATCGAATCCTGGCCCCAGCCCATGCGGACCCATATGCTGAACTGGGGTGTGCCCCCAGCTCAGCTCTTGCTGGGGCCTATGTGGGAGGCTCCTGGCCCAGTTCCTGCCCTGCGCAGCCATGCACCCACCTATGGAGTGAAACTACCGTATATGGAAAACTAATGCTATCAACTATGGAGACTACTCTGGGCTCTCCCCCTTCTCTCTGTCTGTCAAAAAACAATAAAAATAAAATTTAAAAAAAAACCCAAAAAAAACAAACAAACTAATGATGTACAACTCTGGAAGACTGTTCTGGGCCCTCTCCTTGTCTCTCTGCCTCTCTCACCTTTCAAACAATAAAATAAATCTTAAAAACAAAATGTGTGGGGATGCTGGGATGGCTCAGCCTGTTGAGTGCTTGTCTTGCACCCCCTGATGAGGATCGTATCCTGGCCCTGGCCTGTGCAGACCCATATGCTGAACTGGGGTGTGTCCTCAGTTTGGTTCTCGCTGGGGCGAACTTCCCATATGGGAGGCCCACAGTTCAGCTCCTGCCTCGGTTGTGCTTCCCATATAGGAGGTCCCCAGTGGGGGCGTGCCTCCCATGTGGGAGGTTCCTGCTCTGTGTAACCCTGCACGCACCCTCCTGTGGAGTGAAACTATATTGAAAACTAATGACAACTATGGAGTCTTCTCTGGGCCCTCTCCCTTCTCTCTGTCTCTCAGTCTCTCTGCCAAAAAAAATAAAATAAAATAGAAATCTAAAATATAAGTGCTCTTATAAGTGAATATTTAATAAAATTAATTATTTTTACTTCTTTGTCATGGGCAATCTTAATTGAATCAGTCTCCCTCTTTCCCTCCCTCCCCTCCCTCTCTTCCTTCTTTCCTCTGTGAGTGTGTGGCAATGAATATAATGATTATTAGTACATTTTGGTACCATGGCCCTGATTTATGCTAATGTGCCAGTAGTTATTCCCAACATTGCTTTTGTACTATCAGTATTATCTGTCAATACAGTTGACAAATAATGAGTAATAGTACTGGGAAACTAGTTTGGATCTCATGGACCCCCTTAAACAGTTTTGGGGACTTCCAGAGACCTGTTAACCACATTGAAAACCATAACTCATATTATAATTTAGCTTCTGAATAGTCAGAGTTGATTTTAATATATAGATGAGTTTATGGTTCAAGCTTTTATTATTATAATTAATACTTTTCTGAAAGTATACTACTCTCTGGCTGGTTTGTAAGTAATTTGTCCGATAATCAGTGCATGTTAGAAATAGGATTTTGTATATTTGTATCAGATATGTGGACCACTGTAAATACTTTACTTAGTTTGTTAAAGGTGGTTTAATTAGCTATTTTTTAGTTACATTTTTTTTCTTCTTTTGAATGAGTAATACTGTAAAAATTAATGTAATGTCAAGGTCTGTACTATACCATAAGACCAAAGTTTTGAGAGTGTTTCTGTTGTGATGTTCAAGTCACCTTAAATGCTCTAGCAATAGATTGCTTTCTGATTTTTAAAAAGATTTTGGTTAATACATACATTACTGTTTTTTGTAGTTAATAGTAGAGCATATCACAAATCTCTTAAAGATACAGCTGTGCTTCATTCATATTTCTATCACTGCCAGTTTTTACTTTAAATGGTTTGCTGAGTTTTCTAAAGTGGGTTGCCTTTTAACATCCAACAGATAACTGTGTCCAGTTTCTATTGTTTTGGTATTTGGAAATGTTGAGTTGTGAGCCTGTTGGAGGGACTGTCAAGTCAGTTTACTGTACTGATAATTTGTAATAAACTTAGAATACATTTTTTGCAGCAAATAATTCTATTAATTACTTTTCTTATTGGAGAAATCATGAATCATTCAGAGTTCTACCTGGTTAGGTTGTGAAGCTTCACAGTAGCACCAAGCAGGACATGTTCATTTCCACCTTTTTCATTTCCTTCACAGTGACCTTAATCACAGCACGCAATATGTACAGGGGCTGGCACTTTGTACCCTCGGCTGCATGGGCTCCTCAGAGATGTGCAGAGATCTTGCCGGAGAGGTAGAGAAACTCCTGAAAACCTCCAACTCTTACTTAAGAAAAAAGGTAATTTTTAATGAAACTAAATGTCTTCATTTGGATTAGAGAGTATCTGTCGATGAGAAGACAAATTATTTTTGAAAGCTCTGATAATATATAACATACCTTTCTCTGTGTAGTAAATGTCTTTGAAATGACTATATGGATCAAGTGTTTAGAAATCAAAGTTTATTTTTTATACTAATTTTAGAGGTGGAATTTTTTGTTGCTAAGTAATTCTTCATTTGCTAAGTGGGGATTGTGAACATTTTAATTCTTTTAATTCCTCTTTTTCAAGGAAATGATTTTATAAACAAATGTTACTGGATATCCTAGATGGCATGCTTAATTACTTCCTAAATTACCTGATTCTCAAAGGTATTAAAGTGAACAAATGAAGAACAAATATTTACAAATTTACTTTTATCCTCATAATTAGTACCCATGTCCTTGTATTAGTGCCTTTGAATTTCTGGGAGTGTGGTGCCATTGGGACCTAGATAATTTATTAGGCAATGAAAAAGAACACATTTTCTAAAATTTGTGCATCTGAATGAACTAGTACTGCAAGACAATGATCTTTCTCTCTTATCTGGTTATTTGTTAATATAAACATTTATTATTTTATTGTGTCTGAACCCTAAAACCTTAAACAAAGAGTATAAAATTTCCAATAGTATTAGTACTATTGTCTGGTTGGCATTACTCCGTATTAATGGTGTGAGACAGAGGTGTTGAAAGAGCCAAGCTGTTTTCTAGCATCATACACTTGTTAATGATGGCTATAAACCAAAGCCAGGCCTTTCTCTTAACCCACTTCCCGTTTGTTCCGAGAATACTTGCTGGCCGCACTTGAGGCGCAGTGTTTACCCCTAGAGAACTTGCATATTACAGTCCTAAATTTTCCCCCAAAGTTTGCCATGAAATATCATGCTTTTTAATATATATGCCCCCCAACCAAGAAGCTAAAAGATTTACAAAGCAACTACTAACAGATCTAAAAGGAGAAACTGACAAAAACACAATTATAGTAGGGGACTTAAACACCCCATTGATAGCCATGGACAGATGGTTCAAACAGAAAATAAACAAAGAAATACCAGCTTTAAATGATACATTACAGTAACTGGACATAATTGACATTTACAGGACACTTCATCCTAAAACATAGGACTAGACATTCTTTTCCGGTGCACATGGAACATTTTCAAGGATAGACCACATGCTGGGACACAAAGCTAGCTTCTGCAAATTTAAGAAGATAGAAATCAAACCAAGTATATTCTCTGATCACAAAGCTTTGAAATTGGAGATCAATTACACTATATAAAATTGGAACGTTTCAAACTCTGGCATTTTCAGAATCAAAAATAATAAATCATGTTATAATAACCAAATAATATGAACTTTTATAATTGAAAAATAATACAGAATGAGATTATTCAATATACCAAAAGCTATGAAACAAAAAGCATTTTCTCATTGAAAAAAAAAAAGAAATATGCTTTTATTATTATTTTCACATTGCTCTTGTATATTGACAGTCTTTGTAAACAAATGACATTCTATTTATAGCATTCTGTTTTTAGTAGTGGTATTTCCATTTACAAAATACAGTAATTCTTGATTACTGAAAATGTTAAATCATAGAAAAATGTAGCTTTCCTACATGTGAAAAAAATTGTTAAATATGTGATTATCACATATATTTCTGTTACATTAGGATTAGAGACAAGTTCTGTTCAGAAATAACTCCCAAGAACAGTTTTTATATTTTATTTTCGCATTGAAAACCAATCAGATTTGCTTTAGCCTCAGAGGATATGTTTATGTAAAATTAAATGAATGTGGCAGTGAGCTGTACTTTTATTTTCTAAATGGGAAATGGGTTAAAAAATGTGTAGGCTGCTTATGTTCAGGGGGCACTTTATTTCCTTAAATAGACCATTCCTGCAAAGAAAATCTTCTTTCTCTAGAAAGAATTCAACATAGGAAGAATTAGCTGAAATCTTTTCTTTTTTTTTTTTTTTATCTTTTCACATTTATAGAGAGAAATTATCTTTTTGTCTTCAGTGCATAGTTATTTCTATTTTACTTTTTGACAGATAGAGAGAGAGACAGAGACAGAGACAGTTAGAGAACCAAACTGTGGGAACTCCGCAGTTCAGCACGTGGGTCCTGCCTGGGCCGGAGCCGGGATTCGATCCTCG
>PVKE010026205.1:0-22478 GCA_004027555.1 Craseonycteris thonglongyai
TAGATAGGTAAGAAAAGCAATTTAATTTAAAACAAAGAAAAGGTACTTACATTTTAAACAGAAGAAAAATTGAAACTCAACGTGGTCACCGAGGATAAATAATATTGATTGATAATAATACTGTTAATACAAAAGAAAAGAAGCTACCGTATGACACTACCAAATATTCCAGCTAACTGACTGTGTTCTTCGATGAGTCGAGTCGTAACTGTTGCGTTCACGCGTTGCGTCCGGTCACAAGTGTAACACATAAGTCAAAATGTATTGTCTGGGTGGGCGGAGATCACAGTGTCAGGCTGTCAGAATTCTAGGAATTTATGACCTTGTCAAATTCCCAGAATGCATTAAACTATTGCTAGAAAGTTTTGTCTTCTACAATCGCTTCAAAGTCCATGGTACACGGAATTCCACCCCAGAGATTGCGAGCAATCGACATTTGATTGGCCTCCCAATGCACTGGTCGACTATGATTGACTATGATCGACTTGTTGGCTACCCCTGATATACATAAACAGAAGTGTCAACCACAGCAAAGATGAGATTTTCCTGCAGTTTCAGAGAGCCCAAAACAAAAGCGGGGAAAGAGGAGCGGGGAGGAGCCTGGCCTTGGCATCTCCCATCCCAACTTTTTAGCATCAAGTGTTTTCTTATGCATAGCCAAGGGACTAAGAGAAGAATTTGGTGATAGATTTACTGGTGACCCTCTGTATAGTTAAACAATTAAAAGGGAATCCAGGATTAGAAAGCAGGACAGAGAATGAAGTTTTTGTGTCCAGAAGGAAGTCAACAGGCTTTTGTTTAACCCCAAGGATCACCCAGGGCTCTGGTGTCCCTATGATCTTGTTTGTAGTCCAGAGTGGGCCGCAGTTGTCCGGGAAAGACGCCAATTTTAGGGTCTGCTAAAATCAGTGGGGCGCACCAACCCTTTTCAGGTCTCCTCGTCTTTTTGTGATCCGTGTCTGCTCCACACTGGTGGCAAAGGCCAGTGGGGTTGGGTTTCCTGGTACCGAGGAAACCCAAGGCACGTGGAGATCAGGGAGAACACAGATTACACCAGTGGGTGCGGCAGGATAATTCGAAAAAACCAACCTCTGCCCTGCTGGAAAACTTTGTTTAGTTTCCTGAGGGCACCTTAGAATTAAAAGAGGAATTAGCTCAAGGGAGGGGAAATTTCTCTTATCAAAATTTGTTTTGAATTTTTCTAATGAGAGTTAAGAAAACTTTTTATTCTCTATTGGAGAGGGGATGGTTCCCCTCTGTTAGGGCTGATGGGTGTGATGGTGGGAGGAGAAAAATTCAACACAAGGACAAAGAAACAGCCCCAGATGCCTCCCTGAAGAGATTTCCATTGCTAAAGCCTGCAGGGACCTTTCGCCCCACACTGAGGGGGCCGGGATTTAGAGAATCATTTTGTTCTAACACAGGAAAAGATGTTTTTGAAAATCTCCCAAATCTTTTATTTTTTTATTGGCCTGCATTACTGCAAAGCTCCTTTAAAAGCCGCAATTGAAGGCATAGAGACTGAGGGAGGGTGATAAGATGGAGCTCGAGAAGGGGGGAGCTGTGGGCTAGAGAGTTGTATTTAAGGTGGCCCTTGGACGCAGTTTTAAAGCCCATACGAGCTGAGTAATTTGGCCTACAATAGTAATAGGAGGTTTATTAATTCTCATCATAATAATGGGCAGCCACATTATCTAATTCATTTTGTTCCTCCTGGGGAAAGTTTTTCAGCATCCCATTTTGAGTTTTTATTTTTCTCCTTAAATTAGGGTGACCAAATGTCCCGCTTTTGGCAGGACAGTCCCGATTTTTAACAATTTGTCCCGCGTCCTGCGGCGTTTTAAAAAAGTCCCGATTTTTGGAAAGAATGCACGACAAACTAGGGAACAGTGGGAGATAGACCAAATATTTAATCAAGAATCCCTTCCCCCCCCCCCCCCCCAGTCAATGGTGTCCCGGTTTACCAATGTTAAAATCTGGTCACCTTACCTTAAATATTTTTAGGATTCATTGTCTCTTACCCGTCCCATCAATTTCTGAGCCTCATGAGAGGGATCAAGGGAGTCTTGAATGAGACTCAATAAAGAAAAATGTATCTGTGGGAAAGTTCTCAGGTCCGTGTGTGGTATATTAATCTCGCATTTTTCACCGACCTTTCCCCATGTTTTTATATTAAAGAGTCCCTTTTTCGGAAAACTAGGGACATATTTGTCCTACAAATTTTTAAAATCTGATCTTCTACATATTTTAAAAATCTTAAAATTTGATCTTCTGAGGTTTTTACTCCGTGATGTTGTAACATAGCGCAGATAAGCTGAGCAAATAAACGTTACAAGGATTCTGCCTGACCCTTATTTGTTTGTTTGTTAATACTAATTTAATGTTTAATACTTTTTTTAATATTTCCCCTTCCTGTATCAGAGTTGCAAGACAAAGGAAAGGGGAAGTGACCACAGATTCGAACCCGACCAGAGGACCTAGTCAGGCTGCCACACACTTTTACATACACATTCACACACACTAGAGGTTATAACATTCCTTCCCAGTATTCTCTTTTATTACCAGTATCTTCTATTCTCTATTATTTTTTATTTATTATTACTATTAACAATAACGATAACAACACTATTATTATTATTATTAAATCATCATTATACGTATATATGTGCACTCTTATTCATTTCTTTATTTACATATTTTTAAATGCGCTTCTTTCCCATTATATCTGTGCATGCACCCTCATTCGTTTCTTTATTATTTTACATATTTTTTAAATGCTCCTCTTTCCCATCATTTCTGTACTAGTACCTTTTCTAGAGGAGTTCCTCACCTTACCTTATTTACAAGTTGTCGAGTACTCAGGTCCCTGTTTGGGCGCCACTTGTAACTAGGAGCCAGCCTGGCTGAACAGAATCCTTGAGTTCGAGCAGTGGGAATTGAGACTGACACACTTGCCAGCCTACTGCCCTCAATAAGACAGCCCCTAATAGCTTTATTCAATCACTTATGCCAAGGTTCATATCATTACAAGGAGCAAGAAAAGACAAAGACGGAGTTCTTCAACTACATCAGAAACTACTCATTAACTGAAGTATAGCGCAGGCCTTCTCACATGCATTCCTTTCATCTCACAGCCTGTGATCTAACACCTGGTGCCAGCTGTCTGACCTTCATGCGAAGCTATAGATATACATTTTTCTATGTCTAATCACTCAACTACCCCCTGTGGGAGATAAAAGGGGGGGCCAAGGCCCTGCCATGAAAACCCCAGGTCGGCCTTCCCCGAGAGGTCAAAGGGACCAAGGCCCTGCCATTGAGGCCCCCAAAAACCTCTCAGTTCAGGCAAACAACCGGCTCCTATCACCTTCCTATTCCCCCCGCAGCTCTCCCACCCACCTCCCCCTTACCCTCACGTAACCACTAAACTATTGACTGTGTCCATGAGTTTTTGTTTCTTTGTTACTTTCAGTTTTATATTCCACCTATGAGTGAGGTGATATGTTTCTTGATTCTTTCAGCCTGACATTTCGCTTAATAAGATGTTTTCGTGGTCCGTCTATGTTGTCACATATTGCTGTATTTCATCCCTTCTTATTGCTGAGTAGTATACATTGTATAAATGTACCACAACTTCGTTATGCAGTCGTATATCAAAGGACACTTTGATTGTTTCCACGACTTGGCCACCATGAACAGTGCGGCGATGAACATTGGGGTACATATATGTTTGTGGATTAAGGTTTTCAGGTTTTTGGGGTAGATACCCAGGAGAGGGATTGCTAGTTCATATGGCAATTGCATTCCGTGTTTTTATTTTTTAAGATTTATTTTTATTGTTTTTGAGAGAGAGAGAGATACAGAGACAGAAGTGGGAGGGCCCAGAACAGTCTCCATTGTTTCACATCATTGGTTTTTCCACATGGTTTCGTTCCACAAGTGGGTGCGGGCGGGACTGCACAGGGCAGGAACTGGGCCAGAGTCTCACCCCGGTGGGAACTGAACTGGGGGCACTCCCCAGTTCAGCATATGAGTCTCCACGGGCCGGAGCCTGGATTCTGTCCTCGGTCCCCAGGGCTGCAAAATGAGCACTTAACCTACTGAGCCATCCCGGCTTCTCTATTTCTAGTTTTTTGAAGAATCTCCATACTGCCTTTCATAGTGGTTGTACCAATGTACCATTGCAG
Source organism: Craseonycteris thonglongyai (assembly GCA_004027555.1). Taxonomy (NCBI): domain Eukaryota; kingdom Metazoa; phylum Chordata; class Mammalia; order Chiroptera; family Craseonycteridae; genus Craseonycteris; species Craseonycteris thonglongyai. Next base: position 4,185 of record PVKE010026205.1, read on the forward strand.
TGTATGAAGGTTCCTTTTTCTCCACAGCCTCTCCAGCTCTTGTTACTCCTTGTCTTGTTGATTATAGCCATTCTAACAAGTATGAGATTGTATCTCATTGTGGTTTTTATTTGCAGCTCCCTAATTGCTAGTGATGTTGACCATTTTTTCATGTATGTGTTGGCTGTTTGTATGTCTTCAGGGGAGAAGTGTCTGTCTATGTCTTCAGCCCATTTTTTTTTTTTTTTAAGATTTATTTTTGTTTTTGACAGAGAGAGAGCGAGAGATACAGAAACAGAGAGAAGGGGGAGGGCCCAGAACAGTCTCCAAAGTTGCACATCATCGGTTTTTCCACATACTTTCATTCCACAGGTGGGCACGGGGCTGCACAGGGCAGGAACAGGGCCGAGGTGTCACCTCGGTGAAAACCAAATTGGGGGCACTCCCCAGTTCAGCATATGGTTCTGCACAGGCCAGGGCTGGGATTCGATCCTTGGTCTCTGGTGCTGCAAAGTGAGCACTTAACCCACTGAGCCATCCCTGCTTACCATTCTGTCCATTTTTTAATTAGATCGTTTCTTTTTTGTTTTTCAGTTGTGTGAGTTCTTTATATATTTTAGATATTAGCCCCTGATGAGAGGTGTTTGCAACTATTTTCTCCCATTTGGTTGGTTTCCTTTTTACTTTGTTGACAGTGTTTTTTGCTGTGTAGTTTTTTAGTTCGATATAGTCCCATTCATTTATTTTTGCTTTAATTCCTTTCCCATTGGGGTCAAGTTCATAAAGTGCTCTCAACCCAAAGTCTATAAGTTTAATACTGATGCTTTTTTTAAAAAAAAGATTTATTGTATTGATTTTTGACAGAGAGAAACAGAGACAGAGAGACACAGAGAAGGGGGAGGGCTCAGAGCAGTCTCCATAGTTCACAGTAGTTTTCCATATAGATTCACTCCACAGGTGGGCACAGGGCAGGAACTGTGCCAGGAGCCTCCCACATAGGTCCCTGCAAGAACTGAACTGGGGGCACACCATTAGTTTTATGACATAGTTTCATTCCACAGAGGTGGATGTGGGACCACACGAAGCAGGAACCAAGCAGGGGGCCACCCATGTGGGAGGCAGCACCGCAATTTGATCCCTGGACCTTGTGATTGCAGGGCAAGTGCTCAACCTGTAAGTTATCCCAGCATCTCCTGTTGTTTGTACTTCTAGTGTAGTAATTTTTCTTTCCTAACTTGTTAGCTCATTTCCACTGTTTTACTTTAATATACGTACTGAACAAAAGCATCACTGTTTTAAAAACAGCTGTTTTGAAAACAAATGTACAATTTATACAAATAGGTATCAGAGGGATCGACGAGTGGAAAAAGTTGAGGAATCATTGCACTAAAGAAAAGTGACCTGTAGTCTGTTTTTTTACCTAGAATAACTTTATTATTCTCCCTCCCTTCTACCGATAAGTGTTTTGTGCAATGTCTTTCAGTAGAACTCACATTGACAAGAGCAGTTTTATATTGCAGAGTATCATCTCTTTTTACTATAGCTTTAAAATTGAGAAACGCTGATAGTACTCATAATGCTGTCCAGCTCTCAAGTTTTCCATGAATAGCAGTTAATATTCTCTGAGCTGTACAGATGACAGAATTGGGGAAAAGAGGTGTTGTTAATTTGTCCAAGTTGGCCAGCTAAGTGAGAAGCTGAACTAGAATTTGAACAAAGGTATCATTTCCCCAGAGATGATTTTTGCTTGGTCCATTATATTGCCTTAGTTTTCATCATGCCTGAATCCAATTTGCTACCTCATGAGGCAAAAGGGAACACCGGTCATGGTGTCAATGTGTGTATTGTGTGGGAATTGAGTGCCCATGTCATGCTCTGCTCTTCAAGCTGTGCACAGTAGTACCCACCCCAAGGAAAGGGCTCCTGGACTGATTTCACAGTAAGCATTTTTGAAGGTGAGCAAATCCTCTGGTCACTCTTTCATGTGTTTTTTCTGTATTTTTAGATACTACCAGGCACAGCTTTGACTCCCAGGACTCTCCACATCTCAGGGATCCTTACATCTGCAGAAGTAAGAAGAAAATATGACCACATTCCAGGTGCATGCGACTTGCCTTTCTTGCTGTTAAAATCACACTACTCAGAAAGTCACGTGTTTTTTTCTTTCTTGAGCTGTTTCAAGGAGAACACCAGATACTTAAGGACCTGTTTACTTTGCACTTATTTTTAGTGTTTGTTTTGACATTATTTTTTTGCTTCTAGACATAAAAGTGGAAAAATTAATAGGAAGACTCGTTCTCCAACTTGGTTACTTAACCCTAACACATTAACTGTTTTAATTATCTCACACCCTTTTCCTAACATGCACTCATAGCTTTTTTAATATTCATATATGTATCTATTATTACATCGTGCATTTTCATTTAATGTGTAACACTTGGTTTTTATGCTTATGTAATGTTAAATTGGTGGAATTTTCTTTTCTTTTTATTTTTTAATTTGTTGGGATAACATTAATTGATATCAATTACATTGTGTCCAGGTGTACATTTCTGCATTACATTGTCTATACATCACATAACTACTTTTTTTGGACATTAACTTGGTTCAGGAGTTTTAGGCACGCCTTGTCTCGGTGGAGGCTTAACTGGGTGCCTCCCACATGGGAAGCACACCCCAGTTTAGCATATGAGTCTTCACTGACTGGGCCCGGCTTCTCAGTGCAAGAACCTGGCCAGGGCTTGGGATTGCATAGTGCAAGAACCGGCTGGGAGTCTCTATCCCACGGCAGTAGCCAAACAGAGTGCCTTCTACCTGGGAGGTTTGTCCCACTGAGAACCAAACGGGAGGCACACCCCAATTAAGCATGAGGGTCCGCACAGGCCGGGATTCGATCTTCGGACCCTTTGGCTACAAAACAAGCATTCAACCTCCTGAGCCATCCTGGGTTCCCCAGGTTTTTTATTGTTTTAAGCAATACTATAGAGACTTTTCCTACTTGAAGCCTTTTCCTCCAAGAAATCCGTTCTCCAAATCATATGCCTATTTTTGGTCCTCAGTATCCTTGGAGGTCATTATGAAAAAGGTGCATGAGATACATACCATGTTTCAACTTGATAGATCATTCAAATATGGCAGAGTACAATAGGCTTGAACTGCTACTTTACTCCAATATGATTGAGATTTTCACACGGGAAGCGATAGATTGTCCTTTTTATGTCTGAGTCATATCCATCATATCTTACTTACTGATCGACTTTTATTCCTTTATGTGTTAATTAGTTTTTATGTAAGTAATATGTAACTTTAGGTGTGTGTGTTACTCTGTAATAGGCTTTACATTTTCGGCAGGTTTTGGATCCACAGTAATATCCAGCAGAAGCTACAGAGAGTTCCTATTAATCCTTATCCCGACATGCATAGCCTCCCTCATGGTTAACACCCCCACCATATTGGTACATTTGTTAAAATACCGGTAAACCTATATTGACACACCGTTATGATCCAGAGTCCATAGTTTACATTAGGATTCCCTCTTGGTTTTGTACATACTGTGGGTTTGGACAAATTCACAATGAACGACGTGTCCCCATCGTTACACTATCACACGCAGTACTTTCACTCCTCTGAAAGTCCTCTGTGCTCCGTTTGATAACGAATCCTGTTTATCCCTCATTTGCCCCAGCTCCTGGTAAATAGTGATTATTTTACCGTCTGTATAATTTTACCTTTCTTAAAATATGCAGGTAATGCCTGGATAGCTCAGCAGTTGAGCAATTGATTGCCTCGCATTTGAGAGGTTTGTGGTTTGAAACCAGTTCTGAGCTTTTCAAACCCCATATACTGAACTGGGGCACAACTGGTGACCTCTGGTGGTGACTACCACAGGGGCTTGATGTCGAGGGTTTTCACTTCCATGTAGGAGGCGTCTGGTTTGGTTCCTGCCCTACACAGCCTCATACACACCTATGTAAAAGTAAATCATGTCACAACTAATGATGTACAGCCATTGAAACAGCCCTGGGTCCTCCCCACTGTCTCTCTCTGTCTTTCCACCTTCTCTGAAACAATAATATAAACCTTAAAAAGTTGTTACGCAGTTAGAACCATACATAAGTAGTCTTTCCGACTGACTTTTTAGTAATATGCATTTGAGGTGCCTCTGAGTCTTTTTATGACTTGATAGCTCGTTTTTTTCTTTTGGCCTTCTAATGTGGGTGTACCACCTTTTATCCACTTGCCACCTAAAATGACATCTTGATCACCTTCAGATATGAACTAAGGTTTAACCCTGGTTAAAAACATTCAGTCTTGGTGGATTTGCCAGCCACTTAGTTCTCTCTCTGCCTGTACTTTTTATGGCTGCTGAATAAGGAGGTTCTTGATCTCATCTTTTATTTATATAGATGAAATATGATAAACCAGCTTAGGTTCACACAGGAAACCACGCAAGGGTCAAGGAATGTTAACCATTCTGTTTGAAATTGAGAATACTCAAAGAAGACATTTACTTAGCACTTCCCTCTCCTATTGGAGGCTTGTTGTTAACATTGATATTATTACGTGTTTGGTGTTGTAGGACCTGGTGGCGATCAAGGACGTGACTGTGATGTTTACTGAGGAGGAGCTGGGGCTGTTGGACTCTGCCCAGAGGAAGCTGTATCAAGATGTGATGCTAGAGAACTTCTCGAACCTACTCTCTGTGGGTGAGGACCAGTGTCTTTTGTAAATCAACGTCAGCCTCCTGGAGTGTCTTTGTATCCTTGGATGTTCAAGACTTTGGGGCCCTTCCAGTGGTTCCCTGAATTTTTTTTAAATTTTATTATTATTTTTTAAAGATATATTTTTATTGTTTTAGACAGAGAGAGAGAGATATACAGAGACAGAGAGAACAGGGTGGGCCCAGAACAGTCTCCGTAGTTGTACATCATTGGTTTTTCCACATAGTTTCATTCCACAGGTGGGCGCGGGGCTGCACAGGGCAGGAGCTGGGCTGGGGTCTCCCCACAGTGAGAACCGAACTGGGGGCACTCCCCAGTTCAGCATATGGGTCCACATGGGCTGGGGCCAGGATTCGATCCACGGTCGCCAGGGCTGCAGAGTGAGCGCCTAACCCACTGAGCCATCCCGGCTTCCCTCCCTGAATTCTTTGATATGACATTTCTATGTGAGAAACAAATATTTTTGTTTCCATCAAAAGGCATGATTTTGTTTGGTTAAATAACAGAAAATGGACAGTTTCATGCTCTACCTTATTCATTTCTGATTATCATTAGTTACAAAATACAAATTTAATGAGTCTTGTCAATTTTCACTGAAATAAAATGATTTAGATAACATCAGTTTTTTTCCTACTCTTTCAAAATACTGAGAAAGTATTTTCTGCCTCCTTCTGCAAATATATGTACATGTATTATATACATGTTACTTGTATGTGGTATGTCTTCACAACCAACATTCTTCAAATGGGTCATGAAAAAAATGGTTTGGAAAAATCTGCTTCTGATAACTTGAAGAGTATGCAGTGGGAACCTAATTTTTCCAGGATATTTTACCTAGAATGTATTGATCTTAAGCATGTGAATTTGTATGTTCACAGGGCATCAACCATTCAAAGAAGGCATGGTCCACTTAATAAGGGGGGAGAAGATTTGGATCATGAAGATAGTGGCCCAAATAAAAGGGACTTCAGGTGAGAACCAAACAATGATGAGTACTGGAGGAAAGTCTCCCATCTGTTTTACTTCTCTCCATGTTATTTTCCATTGACTTGTTCTTAATTGCCAGACTTCTTCCCTGGATTATTACAGCCACCTTGTTACGGGTTATCATGTTCTCACTCTTTCTATCCTAGGTCTGTTCTTCTAAAGCAGCAAACGCGATTTTTTGGGAATGTAAGTCAGGTTGCCATTTCTCTGTTCAAAAATTTTTATGGCTTCTTTTCACTAAATTTAAGATTCCACTCACCAATTTTGTCCTTCAATGTCAATACTTAAAGACTTTCTAAGATCCTGAAGCCAGTTTTCAAACTTTTTAGTCTATGAGCCATACTAAGAATTGCGTCTTTTATTTAACCAAGAGAAATATTGTACATGTGCATAGATTTATGTGTATGGCTTTACCATACAATTAGGGAAATTAACCTATCCCCAATCTGATAAGTTCTATTCTGTTTATCGCATAGTTCTTGATGAATTTTATAGGTAAATAAAGGCTGCAGTTTTCAATTGGAAAAAGTGAAGGAAAATCCGTGTGTATGTCCATCCAAAGTTTTTTGTTGTTGTTGTTTGTTTTTTAAAGATTTTTATTGTTTTTGACAGAGAGAGAGAGAGAGATACAGAGACAGAAGGGGTAGGGGCCAGAACAGTCTCCATAGTTGGACATCATTTGTTTTACCACATAGTTTCATTCCACAGGTGGGCATGAGGCTGCACAGGGTAAGAACTGGGCCAGGGTCTCACCCTGGTGAGAACTGAACTGGGGGCACTCCCTAGTTCAGCATATGGGTCTGCAAAGGCCGGAGCCGGGATTCGGTCCTCGGTTCCCAGGGCTGCAAAGTGAGCACTTAACCCACTGAGCCATCCCGGCTTCCCCCATTCAAAGTTTTTGACGCTCTTTTTTCAAAGAGAGAGTAAGAAGCTCCAGAAGAAACCATTATCTAAGCGCTCATGTGTTCTTTGAACCCCTACAGATTCTTGCTCATCAGCTGCATCACCCTTTGTGCATTCTCCTGGGATACACACTTGCCTTCATAGGAAAACTGCAGTTTCCTGTCTCTTTTCTGTTTCACATATCTTGACTTAAGTTACTATGGGTATCCGTTTCAACATGGAAAAATAAGTTGCACTACACGTATTACTTAGAATTTGCAGAAATGCTTTGGAGATAAAGATATACTTTAAAAGATCTTGGTTGCTGGTATATAACATTAGAAACATTTTAGTGAACATTAAATTTTGAGGGACAGTTTATATTCCTCCTGCACTTAACACCAAAACCTTTAGGCCTTGACATGAGCTGCAAGATTGGAGATTCCTGAAACTACCTTATGATTGAACGATACTCTAAAAGGCCTGATGATAGAATTCAGTAAATGCTGTTACATTCATAATTAGAACTTATTAAAGAGAGGATATACCTCACAAGAGAAAAGGCAGAGGAGGGAACATTTAGGAAAGAACCGGACAGAGTTTACACTGTCCTGTGTGTTGAGTCAAGGTGGTATTTCTTTACTTTCCAACCTGATGCTGTGAAAGTATACTCAGTGTATTGCCAATCAAGAAAGCTCACCTGAGCCTCTGTGTCCAAAGTGGTAATTGATGCTTCTTCACATGACCAGTGTATGTTGCAGTTTCATATGGTTATTCTCAGTGTCCTGGTCCACGTCACTTGCTAATTCTAAGCCCCATCTTTAATCACATTCTTGGTCATTCTGGTGTGGTCAGCCTTATTCCTAAATCCTTTTGTTACACCAGCCAGGGTGAACCAAGACCCTCAGGAACTCTTTTTAAGCATGACATTCCACAGGGTTAGAGCTTGTTTCTCATTTGTCCAGGTTAAAGACCACTCCCCTTTTTAATGATATCAAATTTTTTACTCCCTAAGGATATGTGAGATAAAGGAAAAATACAAGGTATTGGTTATGTTTTTGTTTATCCTTAAAGTATGTGTTGATTCATACTTCATTGTGCATATAATTTGTTTGCTGCATGATTTAACTTCTACGAATTTGTACTGTTTATGAAATTTTATAAATTAGCAACTGATTAGCATCATATATAATTTTAGTTGTAAATCTCTTATTTATAACTTGTACCTCACATTGAAGACTTGGTGTGGTTCTAAATTGGATTCATTGATGCTTAGCGGATAGCACCCTAGTGGAATACCTCTGTATTTCTGAAGGCATATAAACCAGAGACCATGTTACATACTCAGAGTATATACCGAATAGCCCTGCAGTTATTAAAGTCTCATGCTTTCTCCTAAGTGAACTCTTAAGACAATGAACAAAGACTTCACTGGTTCACATCTCTACATTGTCTCATTATAGGAGGAAAACTCCACCATGATATGGAGACTGTTCCAGAAAAAGAACCACATGAACTTTCATCCTGGCAAATCTGGCAAAGGATTACAAGTAATTTAATCAGGTGTCAAGACTCCAAGGGAAAGAGTTGTCAGATTCCCGATCAAGGGAATTCTACCAGCCCTGTTGGGGCAAGACTAATTATCACTAATGCTGGCCAAAAAAGTTACCATGGAAATGAGTGCGAAAAATTTTTCAATGCTGTCTCCACCTTTGATCTGCATCAACAGTTAAACTCCAAAGAGAAGTATGCATGTCATGAGTGTGGGAAAAGCTTCTTCCATAGTCCATGCATCTGTATTCATCAGAGAGTTCACTTGGATGAACAGCATAAGGGTGATGAGTGTGGTAAGGAATTCAGTCGGACCCTACATCTGCCAGCTTGTAAGAATATTCATGGAGTTCAGAAACCTTTCACATGTGTCCATTGTGGGAAAGACTTCGGTCATATATCAACACTTAGTCACCATTGCAAATTACACTCAAGAGGGAAACCTACATGTGAAGAATGTGGGAGATCATTCATTCATGCTTTCCATCTTTGGAGCCATCACAAAGTCCACAATGGCGAGAAACCATTGATATGTGAGGCATGTGGGAAGAACTTTTGTAAAATATCACTACTTAATAGTCGCCGCAAGGTCCACACAGGAGAGAAACCATACAAATGTGAACAATGTACGAAGTGCTTTCGATGGACATCACGTCTTACCCATAAGCTCGTCGATATGAGCCAAAATTCATACAGTTGTGAGCAATATGGAACGAGCTTTTCTAGCTCATGTATTCATTTCCAACATAGAATCCACACATACATGCAACCTTATCATTGTAAAGAATGTGGAAAGAACTTCAAATGTGCCACAAAACATTTGAGCCTTCAACGAGTCCACACTGGAGAAAAGCCATTTCAATGTGACATCTGTGGAAAGAGATTTAGTCAGAATTCAAGTCTTAACATCCATAGAAAAATCCACACTGGAGAGAAGCCATTCAAATGTGAAGACTGTGGAAAGCAATTTCGTGAGAATTCCTGCCTTAAAGCCCATCAGAGAGTTCACACTGGGGAAAAGCCATTCAAATGTGAAGAGTGTGGGAAGAGATTTAGTCAGAATTCAAATCTTTACACCCATAAAAAAGTTCACACTGGGGAAAAGCCATTCGAATGTGAATACTGTGGGAAGAGATTTAGTTTGAATTCACACCTTCAAACTCATAAAATAATCCACACTGGAGAAAAGCCATTCCAATGTGAAGACTGTGGGAAGAGATTTAGACATAATTCAAGTCTTAACCTCCATAGAAAAATCCACACTGGAGAGAAGCCATTCAAATGTGAAAACTGTGGGAAGAAATTTCGTGAGCATTCGTGCCTTAAAGCCCATCAGAGAGTTCACACTGGGGAAAAGCCATTCAAATGTGAAGAGTGTGGGAAGAGATTTAGTCAGAATTCAAATCTTCGCACTCATAAAAAAATTCACACCGGAGAAAAGCCATTCGAATGTGAATACTGTGGGAAGAGATTTAGTCAGAATTCAACTCTTAACACCCATAAAAACATCCACACTGGAGAAAAGATATTCAAATGTGAAGACTGTGGGAAGATACTCAGTTCATATTCATCCCTTAATTTACATCAAATAGTCCACAATAGTGAAAAGCCAATCAAATGTGAAGAGTGTGGGAAGAGATTTAGTCGGAATTCATACCTTCAAACTCATAAAACAATCCACACTGGGGAAAAGCCATTCAAATGTGAAGAGTGTGGGAAAAGATTCAGTCAGAATTCAAATCTTCACACTCATAAAAAAATTCACAATGGAGAAAAGCCATTTCAATGTGAATACTGTGGAAAGAGATTTAGTTCGAATTCATACCTTCATTTCCATCAAGGAGTGCACAGTGGTGAAAAGCGATTCAAATGTGAAGAGTGGGAAGAGATTTAGTCGGAATTCACACCTTCAAACTCATAAAACAATCCACACTGGGGGAAAGCCATTCAAATGTGAAAACTGAGGAGATTTAGTAAGAATTCATGCCTTAAATCACATTAAAAAAATACTCCAGAGAAGCCATTCAAATGTGAGGAGAGTGGGAAGAGATTTATTTTGAAATCATTCCTTCAAGTCCATCAGAGAATCCACACTGGAGAAAAGCCATTCAAATGTGAAGACTGTGGGAAGAGATTTTTGTCAGAGTTCACACCTTCAAACCTATCAAAAAGTTCACTCTAGAGAAAAGACATTCAAATGTGAGTTCAGGAAGAGATTTAGTGAGAATGCACACCTTCAAGCCCATGAATGAGTGCACACTGAAGAAAAACCATAGAAATGTGAGGAACGTGGAAAGGCTTTACAGTGCAGCCAGAATCACTATTCATCAGAGTGTCCACACTAGCAGAAGAATTACATAAATGATGGCAGTATGGTAAACACTTCGGTAATGCCTTCTTAAAGGTCATCAGAGAGTCCACACTGGAGAAACCCCATAGAAATATGATGTATGTAGTAAAGTCTACATTTGGTGGTTACGCTTTCAATACTATGGACATAATCACACAGGGGAGAAACCTTACAAGTGTCAGATATGTGAACATTTCATGTTAAGTTTAAATCTTAAAATTCTTGACAGAAACCCTGTTGTTAAATTTCATCTAGTCTTTTAGAAAGGACAAACAATTATTTCATTAATGAGTGTTGTAGTCCTAGCTCAACATTTCCCAGTGATCCCAAACCCACGCAATTGGCGTGGTAAGGGCTTCAGTCAGAACGTACAACTTAACAACTGAAGAGACAGGCCTTAGGAATACTAAGAGGAATGCCCACATAGCTGAAGAGGATGAGCACTTACCTTCTGGCCAGTGGTAACCCATATGCTGAACTGTGGCTCAACTGGTAGCCACCAGGATAGGCGTGAAGTTTCTTGCCTCCCAACCACGAGGTTCCCTCCTTCATTTCCAGCCCCACTAGGCCCAGGGTCCACCTGTGCAATGAAAATATGTCACAATGATGTACAACTGTGGACAGTGCTCAAGGCCTTCCCATTTTTTATTTCTCATTCTCCCATCTCAAACAGTAAAATATTTTAAAAACTAAGAAAAGTAGAATTTCAGGCATTTACAGAACCAATATTGGATGTCAAAACTGGTGTCCTATATAGCATTCACTCTACATGATGTCACGGAGCTTATTTGCTGCTAATTCTACACAACTAAAACACTTGGTGTGTGCACTCAGTACTTTTTTTCTTAAGTAAATCAAAGGAAGAACATGTAAAATATTTTGAAAATGGTTTGGAGAGGAGGAAACCTAAAATAAGTTGGAGAAAGAATTACCAGTTGAGATGCAGAAATGCAGTGGGTACTGTATCCCACTACAGCATGTTGGTAGTAGGCTATTAGAGTTGGCTTATAGCCTACCCTCAAACTCAGTTTTGAGTTTGGGTTCTTATTTGCGTTTATGTTTGATGTCCCATTGCTGTATAGAATATAAATTTAAGTCTATTTTGTGACTTCTCACAGTACAGACCGAAATATTTTTATCTTTGTAGTAACTGGCTACTACACAATTCCTAATTGCAAGTGTTGAATTTAAGTTTCAAGGCAATACATTAAAAGTTTCACATTGAGTTACTAGTGCCTATGTAGTTTTTAATTAAACTTCATCATTGATGTTTAACTTTTGCCTTTCCTTGGAGGCCTTCATATGATTACCTTCCAACTGTAGCATTTTCTTTTCAGACTTCAGCAAATGTATTCATACTTCTATAGGAATGACTTACATGCTTTTCTTGGTAAAAGCACAACTTTTGAAAAATTAGTGTATAAGTATATAAGGTGCCACGTTGATTTGGAAATTATACTGTAAGAACTTAAGATTATGAGATTCAAACAAAGAAAGGTGGATAGTATATCAACAGTGCCACCCAATTTTTAAATTTAGAAGTAGTGGGGAATCCGGGATGGCTCAGTGGGTTAAGCGCTCACTTTGCAGCCCCGGGGACTGAGGATCGATTCCCCACCCCAGCCTGTGTGGACCCATGTGCTGGACTAGGGAGTGCCCCCAGTTCAGTTCTCACCAGGGTGAGACCCGGCCCAGTTCTTTCCCTGTGCAGCCCTGCGACCACCTGTGGAGTGAAAGTATGTGGAAAAGCCAATGATGCACGACTGTGGAGACTGGGGCCCTACCCCTTCTCTCTTCCTCTGTCTCTGTATTTCTCTCCCTCTCTGTTAAAAATGAAAACCTTAAAAAAAAATGAGAAGTAGTGTTCAGCAATAGGAATTTGTTTAAATATGTTTCCACAATAAAATGTGCACATTAACGTGCATGTAAGAGCATGTGATAACAGGGAAGGAACATAATGTGGGCTTTGTGAAGTCATTGTAGCTTTCATAATATAGTCAAATTCATAAATGTGGGCATGTGAATATGTGGAAAGGGATACTCGGTTTCTGGCAGGGAGTATTTGGTGGTATTTTCCATTTTGTAATTGCATTATGTGTTTTTCTAAAAGCATCGATTTTATCAAACTGGTGAATTATGTACAATACAATTTGAAAACTGGTAAATGTGAGACCTTTATAGTTACAGACTTTTAATAAGTATCTACCAAGAAAACTTGAAAACCTTAATTCGCAAAGATATTTTTACCCGTGTTCATCACAGCACAGTTCACAGTGGCCAAGTTGTGGAAATGACCAGTGTCCCTTGATTGATGACTGGATAAGGAATTTATGATACATGTACACGATGGAATATTACTCAGCGATAAAAGGTGAAATACAACCATTTGTGACATGGATGGACCTTGAAATTATTGTACTAAGCGAAGTAAGACTAAAAAAAATCAAGAAATGTCACTTACAAGTGGAATATAAAACTGAAAGTAAGGAACAAAAGCGCATGGACAGAGTCAATAGTTTAGTGGTGGTTACCTGCAGGTAAAAGGGAAGGTAGGTGGGAGAGTAGCTGGAAATAGGGGAGTAGGGAGGGGGCATCAAATAGGTGGTGATGGAAGAACTGACTTGGTGGTGAGCACATAATGCAATACTTAGACAATGTAATGTGGAACTGAACACCTAGAACCTACATAATTTTTACCAGCCATTGTCATCCCCAATAAATTTAACAATTAAAGAAATAGATTTCAAAGAATGTGCTACATTATGACACATCAGATCAAAATAAAGGGAAGGGGACTCAAATACACGGTGATGGAAAGGGAGCCAATTCTGGGTGGTGAGCACATAATGCGATGTATGGACAATCATATAGAATTGTATACCTGGAAACTAATTGATAAGAATTAATGTTACCCAATAAATTTAACAAGAAAACGATAGTACCGTATTTTCTGGCGTATAAGACGACCCCCAATTTTCGGTTGACTTTTTTTCGTTTCAAAAGTCGTCTTCCTCACCGGAAAATACGGTACCCAGTATTTGAAATCAATTTTTTTTGTTGGTTCAACATCCAGAGCAATTAATGAGTGTGATCAGGTATAGTTATAGTTAATGCATGTGATACATATTTAGGTTTAAGCCAGGGCACGAGGAAATACTGGGATTGAAATAAAGTGGGGATACATACGTTAGGAAACTTTAGAATCACTAATCACACTATTTTCTTTTTTAATTATTTATTTGACAGAGAACTGAACTGGGGGAACTCCTCAGTTCAGCACATGGGCCGTCACGGGTGAGGGCTGGGATTCGATCCTGGGTCCCTGGCGCTGCAAAGTGAGCGCTTAACCCACTGAGCCATCCCGGCTTCCCCCGCGTGCTATTTTTTTTTTTTTAATAAATTTTTTTTTAATATATTTTTACTTATTTATTTTATTTATTTTTGACAGAGAGAGAGAGATACAGAGAGAACTGAACTGGGAGAGCTCCCAATTCAGCATATGGTTCCGTACGGGCCGGGGCCAGGATTCGAACCTCAGTCCCCAGTGCTGAAAAGTGAGCGCTTAACCCACTGAGCAATCCCAGCTTCCCCCACATGCTATTTTTAAAGATACATTTCAAATGCTTTTGAAAATGTTCATATATAAAATGAACTTTAAGGAGAAAGCAGCTTTACATATTCCATACTTGGACACCATGGTGCTATTTTAAGTGGATTAGGTTAAAAAGCTTTAGTAGGGATCAGTTCATTTTCATAATGAAATTTTTGGACTGCATCATCACACATGTCTAATCATGCTTAACAGTATTACCTGTTAGATAATATATTTTCCCTTCATTTTATTTATGGAGAAGAATATTAGATGTGCAAAATTCACTACTTATTGAGCAATCATTTTCATTTGTTTTTATTTTTTTGTACTTTTTACTTCATGTACATTCATAACTATTTGTATTCATGATATGCACCTAATTTTAAATTGTGACTTTTGCCTTCTAATATTATATGGTAACATTTATTTTTAGGGTTACAGCACATTCCCATTGGATTGATGGACCTTTTAATTTTGAAGTACTTTACAGTCATAGACATTTAGATGGTGTAGGAATTTTTTAAGTTTCAGTTTGTTTTTCAAGTACAGTTGACATTCAGTATTATTTTATATTAATCTAGATCTGCACAATAGTGCTTAGACACCAGTATAACTTATGAAGTGATCTCTCCAAAAGCCTAGTATACAGCTGGCAACATACATAGTTGTTACAGTATTGCCAACTATACTCCCTATGGCACAGTGATTCCCAACCCTGTGCCCGCGGGCGCCATTTGTGTGCACCCACCATTATTTGACTGCATCTGAAGTTTTTCATAAACCAAGTAAAACTATAATTTATTTTTATACATTTGTTAGAATTTTAAAATATGAGTAGCTACACCGGTTTATTGTATTCGTTGGTATGTTTGCGATATCATATGTATAAGTTTTTCCCTAGCTTTTGCCTTTGTACATGTCATATCTTGTTTAGCCGCCGCACTCTTGAAACTCTCCTCCACCCAACCGGGAGACGCTAAGTTGCCGTTTTGATTGCGGTTGCTGGACTGATCGGGTCGTGACGGTTAGCTAGGATCACAGTGTTTTGATATATTCGATTTTAAATGAACTAAAAGTGAGGTAGGTAATCTATTATGGTGGCAATTTGATATGATATTGTAGTTCTATAACTATTTTTATTTTTATTTTTTTAGTCCTAAAATGAGTGGACTAAATAAGAGAAAATGAACCTATAATTTTAACACAGACTGGGAGGAATCGTATTGTTTCATTAATTTAAAAGGTAAATGCGTTTGCCTGTTGTGTGGCAGTAGTATTGCAGTGCCGAAAAAAACATAATGTTCAACGTCACTTTCAGACAAGTCATACCACTTTTGATACGAATTATCCACTTAAATCTGAAGTAATAAAGAAAAAAATAAATCAACTAAAATTAAGTTTAACTACTCAACAGACTGTTTTCACTAGACATGTGGAAAAATCTAAAAAGGCAACCATTGCTTCTTTCAAAATTTCTCACATGCTCGCAAAGAAGAAAAAACCTTTCCAGGATGGTGAATTGTTCAAAGAAGCATTTCTGACTGCTGCCGATTGTTTGAGGAATATTCTAACAAGCGTGAGATTATGTTGGCGATACAAGACCTACAGTTGTCAAATAACACAGTCACAAGAAGGATACACGCAATTTCAAAAGACTTGCAAACTCAAAGACTGACTTGGAAATATGTCACTGCTTCTCTGCAATTTGACGAGTCAACAGATATATCAGACACCGCACAGTGGGCCGTTATGGTGAGAATGGTATTTAGTAATTTCACAGTAAAAGAGGAGCTGTTGCAAATATTACCAATGAAAGGACAGATGAGAGGTGAGGATATTTATAAAACTTTCAGGACATATGCCAGGTCAATAAACATGCCTTTGCATAAGTTGTCTGCAATAACTACCGATTGGGCACCAGCAATAGTTGGTAAAAACAAAGGATTTATTGCCCTTTGCAGGAAAGATGAATCATTTTCAAACTTTTATGTCCTACCACTGTATTATCCATCAGGAAGCTTTGTGTTGTAAAATACTGACCTTTGAACATGTTATGAAAACAGTCACAAAGATAATCAACTCTATTCGAGCAGCTCCATTGCAACACCGACTTTTCAAGGCCCTGTTAGAAGATACTGAAGATCAAGAACACGATCTCATCCTGCATACTGAAGTACGTTGGTTCAGTAAAGGCAAAGTTCTTACAAGATTTGTGAACTTAATTGAAGAAATAAAAACATTTATACATGATAAAAATGAAAATTATGATGAACTAACAGACTCTTGCTGGCTGGTGGATTTGGGTTTTCTTGCTGACACCATGGAAAAATTAGATTCTTTCAATTTGGAGTTGCACGGAAAAGACAAAAAGATAGCTGAAATGATAGGCTCTGTAAACGCATTGAAAGCGAAATTTACTTTGTTGATATCACATCTGCATATCAAGTCTCTCGTGCACTTCCCATATATGAGGAAAATACTAGGTAACAATGAATTAAATGTGTCATTATTTATTGAGACCCTGCAAGTGCTTCAAAAACAGTTTGAAGAGAGATTTCTGCAGTTTACAAATATCGAGCCAATTCTCTCCTTCTGTATCAAGCCTTTTACTTGCCAAATAAATGTAATAGAACTAGCCACATGTATTGTAGACTTTGTTCAGGGGACAGCAGAAGAACTAGAGTTAGAAATTTTGAACCTTAAGAACAATATTTTGCTAAAATCCTTAATATCAGAGGACTTATGGAACATAGTCGACTAAGAAAGATTCCCATTTTTTAAAAAAGTGGCATATAAAATCAAATTGTTTTCGGGTCAACGTATTTATGCGAATCTTTGTTTTCACACATGAATTTAATAAAATCACGATCTAGATCTTGACTTACCGATGAGCATCTTAATAATTGTTTGCTAACAGGGTTGTCTTCATACTCTCCTAATTATGAGGCACTGGCCAGTGAAATGCAATGCAAAAGGTCACACTGACAGATTGGGTTTTTTTATGTTTTCTTTTATGTTTTTTTAAATGATTTTATTATACGTGTGTTTTTTATTTACTTTGTATTACATTTTGTATATAAGTTTCTTTGTGTGTATATAATTTGTACAATAAATTTATTATTTTAAAATTATTTTTATTTTTTATTCTTGTTCAATAATATCCTTAGAAATAGCTGGTGCACGCCGCTGTACCTATATTTTAGAATGCGCCCTAGGGTATAAAAAGTTTGGGAACCCCTGCTCTATGCCAACAAATTTGACAACCTAGAGGAAATGGGCAAATTTCTAGAAACATAGTTTACCTAAACTGAACCAAAAACATTTGGATAACCTCAATAGACCAATCAACAGTAAAGAACTTGAAACAGTTATCCAAAATCTGCCCAAAGGCAAAAGGCCTGGACCAGATGTCTTTACCAATGAATTCTACCAGTCATTCAAAGAACTAACGCCCATCCTCCTCAAACTACTCCAGAAAATTCAAGAGGAGGCAGTACTACCCAACTCTCTATGAAGCTAAAATCACCCTACTACCAAAACCTGGGAAAGACAATACCAAAAAGGAAAACTATAGGCCAATCTCACTGATAAACACTGATGCAAAAATCTTAAATAAAATTTTAACTAACAGAATACAACAATGCATTAAAAAGATTATTCACCATGACCAAGTGGGATTCATCCCAGGGGCACAAGGATGGTTCAACATATGGAAATCAATCAATGTACTCCAGCACATAAACCAAGCAAAGGATAAAAACCACATGATTATCTCAATCGATACAGAAAAAGCATTCGACAAGATACAACACCCATTTATGATAAAAACACTGAATAAAATGGGAATTGAAGGGAAGTACCTCAACTTAATTAAGGCCATATATGACAAACCCTCAGCAAATATTATACTGAGTGGGGAAAAGCTGAAGCCTATTTTCCTCAAATCAGGAACAAGACGGGGATGCCCCCTGTCACCACTGCTGTTCAACATAGTACTAGAAGTTCTAGCCAGAGCAATCAGACAAGAGAAAGCAATAAAAGTTATTAGAATCGGGAGAGAAGAAGTTAAACTGTCACTCTTTGCAGATGACATGATCCTGTATATAGAAAACTCTAAAGACTCTATCAGAAATCTATTACAAATAATAGACAAATACAGTAGAGTTGCAGGATACAAAATCAATGTCTCAAAATCAACTGCATTTTTGTATGCCTACAATGAAACTTCAGAA
>PVKE010026206.1:0-22476 GCA_004027555.1 Craseonycteris thonglongyai
CTTTGTGTTGTAAAATACTGCCCTTTGAACATGTTATAAAAATAGTCACAAAGATAATCAACTCTATTCGAGCAGCTCCATTGCAACACTGACTTTTCAAGGCCCTGTTAGAAGATACTGAAGATAAAGAACACGATCTCATCCTGCATACTGAAGTACGTTGGCTCAGTAAAGGTAAAGTTCTTACAAGATTTGTGAACTTAATTGAAGACATGAAAACATTTATACATGATAAAAATGAGAATGATGATGAACTACCAGACTCTTGCTGGCTAGTGGATTTGGGTTTTCTTGCTGACACCATGGAAAAATTAGATTCTTTCAATTTGGAGTTGCAGGGAAAAGACAAAAATAGAGCTGAAATGATAAGCTCTGTAAACGCCTTTAAAGAGAATTGACTTTGTTGATATCACATCTGCATATCAAGTCTCTTGGGCACTTCCCATATATGAGGAAAATGCTAGGTAACAATGAATTAAACATGTCATTGTTTATTGAGACCCTGCAAGTGCTTCAAAAACAGTTTGAAGAGAGATTTCTGCAATTTACAAATACCGAGCCAATTGTCTCCTTCTGTATCAATCCTTTTACTTGCCAAATAAATGTAATAGAACTAGCCGCATGTATTGCAGACCTTGTTTAGGGGAAAGCAGAAGAACTAGAGTTAGAAATTTTGAACCTTAAGAACGATATTTTGCTAAAATCCTTAATATCAGAGGACTTGTGGAACATAGTCGACAAAGAAAGGTTCCCATATTTTAAAAAAGCGGCATATAAAATCAAATCGTTTTTCGGGTCAACGTATTTATGCGAATCTTTGTTTTCAAACATGAATCTAATAAAATCACGATATAGATCTCGACTTACCGATGAGCATCTTAATAATTGTTTGCTAACAGGGTTGTCGTCATACTCTCCTAATTACGAGGCACTGGCCAATGAAATGCAATGCCAAAGATCACACTGACAGATTGGTTTTTTTTATGTTTTCTTTTATGTTTTTTTAAATGATTCTATTATACGTGTATTTTTTATTTACTTTGTATTACGTTTTGTATATATGTTTCTTTGTGTGTATATAATTTGTACAATAAATTTATTATTTTAAAATTATTTTTGTTTATTATTTTTTATTCTTGTTCAATAATAAATATCCTTAGAAATAGCTGGTGCCCGCCGCCCTACCAATATTTTAGAATGCGCCCTAGGGTATAAAAATGTTGGGAACCCCTGGCCTAGAATATCTGCTTAGGAACAAAAAGGAAACCTTAAATACAGTGGTACCTCAGTTCACGAACTTAATTCGTGAACTGACTCTGGTCGTGAACCGAATTGGTCGTGAACCGAGGCACAGTTTCCCATAGGGTTCAATGTAAATCCGGTTAATCCGTTCTGACCTTTTTTTCGGTTTTTGAAGCACAAAAAATATGAAACAAATTACAATACACATTAGTACAGTATAGTAATGTAGAAAGAGCACAACAAAAATCAAAAAAGTCACTGAAAGTACTCACAGTGTATTTTTTCTGTGTCTCTTTCTCTCCACGATCTTCCTACAGGAAGTCACAACCATGTGACAGCCAGGAAATAGCATTAAAATGGCCGCGGCTCCTGTTCGTGACCCGGAGCATATTTTGATGAACTTTTCTGTTCGTGAACCAAGTTGTTCGTGAACAGAAGCGTTCGTGAACCGAGGTACCACTCTATCTACTTAGGGACTGCTTGGCTGGCCGGTAGAGGAGGCAATGAAAGTTGTAAGAAAATTTTTACCCTTTACACCCACCCCAGCCTCACCACAGCTATTTTTATCTGTAGTTCAAAAGACAATGTTTCTGAACACCCATCAGATTTTCAGAAAGTTTTTATGAACAAATATGGATGTCTTATCTTCTAAGTCATGACTTCTATGTATGTCTCTGTGTATGCCTTCTGCAAACTGTAGAGGCTGGTCAAGTGATCCCAGGCTGAAGCCAAATGTCCCCAGGACTCCTGGCTCTGTGCCCTAGGGAGAGTGATTTAGCTTCTCTCTGTACAGTGGTGGTGAGGTTAGAACCTACTGCAGGCTTGTTGTCAGGGGTTCTCACAGTGAACGTGACAGCTGCTGTTAGTATTAACACTATTCCACTGGGTCTAATCTCCATGGTCTCTCTGAAAAATGTCCATGACACTAGTTACTTTCCTGGTCATGGTGAGACATAGATAAGATGACTTACGTAAAGTGCCTGAAATGTTTCATAAATCCAAGCAAAATAGGTGGGAAGTTCATAGCTAAGCGTCTGGTTGTAAAAATAATTAGTTCTGGATGATCCTTTTAAATCTAAAATTATATATTATTTGCCTGTGTTCAATTTGGGTGAAGCCATTTTTTCATGCTCTCTGAGTGTTCCTCTCACAGCGAACCCATAAAGTAAGACACCGTTGTGTTTTGTTTAGTTTTCTTAGCTATAACATCTATAAGAAGCCCTCTGCAATGCAGTTTCTGTGGAAAAGAAATGAGAACGCTATACACTTTTTTTTTTTAAGATTTATTTTTATTGTTTTTGACAGAGAGAGAGAAACAGAGAGAAGGGGGAGGGCCCCGAACAGTCTCCATAGTTGTACATCATCGGTTTTTCCACGTAGTTTCATTCCACAGGTGGGCGCAGGGCCGCACAGGGAAGGGACTGGGCTGGGGTGTCACCCCGGTGAGAACTGAACTGGGGGCACCCCCCAGCCCAGCACATGGGTCCACACGGGCCGGGGCCGGGACCCGATCCTCGGTCCACGGGGCTGCAAAGCGAGCGCTCAACCCACTGAACCATCCAGGCTTCCCCACGCTATACACTTTTTGATTTGAACCCCTGAGTTTCAATTCTGACCACTTACTTTTTGATAGCATTGATCTTTCTTTGTGAGATACACGATCTATTGCAATCATTGATCACTACATTTGAAGTGATATAACTTATTATACTCCTAATACTAAATATTAATTGGGAAATACAGCCCCACAGCAGGACAAAAAAAGGGTATTATTGCAAGGCCTAAAAACCACTTCATTGACGACATGTGACTGAAAACAAAGCATTACCAATCACAGAACAAAAAACAAAAAATTTAATTGTAAGCGCACCACTGTGTTGAGGGAGCTGACAAAGCCAAGACCAATATATTTCCTTACGCTATAGCTCTGTGAGGCAGAGGAAGAAATTTTAGAATTAAAAAAAAAAATGTTTTTATTGCAATCTGTATTTAAGCTAAAGAACTTCTAACTTAGTGGTCACAATAAAGCAAAGCAATTGGAACAATACAAAAAAGCTACTAAACTCAGGTCAGTAAATACATGGCACCCTTGTGCCTGAGCTCTCCACATCCCTTCTTCAGTGCTACCCTTTACCCATGACAGTCTTGGATAATTAATCACAACTAGATTTCTCCAGGATTGTGGACGTGAGGTTTCAGCAAGGTAAAGCACTTGGCACGGTGACTCTCAAGCAAGGTGACTTTGCCACATGGGATGCGTGGCAAGGTCTGGGGTATTTTTTATTTATTGCTACGACTTATTAAAGGGCAGGGTGCCACTAGTATCTAGTGGAGAGACAATGATATTACAAACCTGACAATGCACAAAACAGCCCCCCACCACAAAGAATTATTCAGGCTAGAACATCAGTCATTTCACCAATCTAAGAATAATCGAGAGGCAGGGCTGGTGGAAATAAAAGCAGGTTTATTTAAAATACCATCATTTTGGGATGAATAGCAGACTCATATCCAAAGGCTATCTTTTTTTTTTTTCTTTTTTTTTTTTTAAATATATTTTTATTTATTTTGACAGAGGAGAGAGATAGAGATACAGAGACAGAGAGAGAACTGAACTAAGGGAGCTCCCAGTTCAGCACATGGCTCCGCACGGGCTGGGGCCGGGACTCGATCCCCGGTCCCTGGAGCTGCAAAGTGAGCACCCAACCCACTGAGCCATCCCAGCTTCCCCCAAAGGCTATCTTTTTGATCCCTTTGTAGTGAAAAGCTTTTATAGGCTCCGCAGAACAAAGAAAAGGGAGAGGTGATCAAGCAGCTTGGGGGCACATAAACCTAGAAAAAGAAAAACTGCTTCTGGTCTGTCTCTGAGGTGAGGTTATTGTGGGTCTCTGTTGAAGGCGAGTAGCTCCAGTTGTCCCTTCTTAAATCAGCATCCCAAGTGATACACAGGTTTATGAGCCGGGCCTGCAGTTTTGAGAAAACAGTCATTAAATCCTAAGAAAGCGGAGTGATTAAGACTATTTGTCATGCAATTAGTAAGGTATGTATTCTAAGCCTTGTGTAAACAGTGCTATCAAAGCAGTACCAAGGGCACCTGTCGCTTTTGGATAGCAAAGTTATTAAATGCCAGTGGGAAGGGGAGGGAGAATATAAAAAAGAAGGAAGAAAGGGAGGGAGGGAGGGAGGAAGGAAGGGAAGAAACTTTAAAAATGTCCTAAGCTAAGTCGGAAGCTAAAATAAAATTGTTCACTTCAACTAAACTAAAATATGGTGCCATAATCAAACTAAAGTGTAGTGGCACAGCACCGTCCTTATAGTCCTCAGAGCTTGAGAAACTCTATCTCAGCCTAAGGGTTTTGGCTCAGAGCTACTCAGAGCTGTATTCAGTTTCCCAGAGCACTTCAGCGAGATGTTTCAGTTTAGCCAGCCTCAGTATCCTCATGTAAGAAATAGACATAATATCTGCTTTATACTCTTGTAGTTAGCACATTTTCTGACACATGATAAGCCATCAATAATCTCATTATCAACCCCACCAATAACATCAATCATGTCAAAATCATTAGAATGTTAAAAACCGTCTGAACAACTACTTCAAAGAATTTTAAAGTACTTTTTCCTATGCATTAGACAATTGCTGATGCCTGTGTTTTATCTATGGAACATTTTCTTCTTGACCAGAAATATTCTACTAAACAGTAATTTTGGGTGTAATAATTCAAAGTAATGCATCAAAGTTCAGCATGTCTGCCAGGAAAGCTATAAAGCTGAGTGATCGCATGAACACTGTCATCTTTTTTCATAAAAGTAAAAGGAGCCAAGAACATGTTTCATCGTGAATTTTACTTCTAGTACTTTAGTTTGCATTGAGCAGCCGTAAAACATTGGTTATTGATTGCAGTCAATTTCTAGGGAAGAAGTTAACAAGTTACCTTTAAAAGCATAAACCATTTTGCCACCACAAAAATTATGATCACCAGAACAAACTGATATATTGTTCCTAACACAGTTTGCGTTAAACCAGTTTGACATGGTTTTCTTCATCGGTAAAATTTATAGCCTAGTTCATGGTACCCGGCAGAACTCATAGATACAATTTCACACTGGAAAACATTCATACACTAATAAACTTAATTCCTGGGCCCATTGGAGGAAAAAAAAAAAAGGACAAGAAACTAGAATGTTGGGGGGATCAGCCACAGTGACTGCACGGGCACAGAACACCAAACAGGGTGACAACTCCAGCACAAGAAAGGGAAAAAAACAAATGTATTTGTTTGGCGCCCGCAGGAGAGAGCTGACAAGCCATTGGTTCTTCAGGGCACATGTCATCTTCTTTCATAGTGATGGAGAGATTGTTCACACCAAGCAGTGAGCGATTTCCCAGCCTAATGAGGGAAGGTAAGTTCTAATCACTCAGAGACTTTTATTGCAGTGCAGAAATATAAGGACACTTCATTCACTGTTCAGTTTTATACACTTGAATGTTAGCGTATTGGGGTCTTGTATAATTATTTCTCTTCTCTGTTCAGTGTCACACTCAATCTAAATTAGAGTTCAGATGAATTCTTAAAATTAAAGATATTTTCATAGTAACTAACGTATGTGTGTGTGTGTATTTGTATTTGGTATCAGTGCTTGCAATTGGGTTAAAATCAAAACCTGATTTAAAAGAAAATCAGGTCTAGAAACTGACTTTCTTCCTTTCTTATATTATTTATTTATTTATATTGTTAAATTTATTGGGGTGACATTGGTTAGTAAAAATTACATGGGTACCAGGAGTACAATTCTACATTATATCGCCTATATGTCACATTATGTGCTCACCACCCAGAGTCAGTTGTCTTTCTATCACCATATATTTGATGCCCCCCCTCCCCCATCCTCCCTTCTATTCCCCCACCCTGCACTCCCCCAGCCCCTCTCCCTTTACCCTCAGGTAACCAATAAACGATTGATTGTGTCCATGAGTTTTTGTGTCTTTACTACTTTCAGTTTTATATTCCACATAAAAGTGATGTCATATGGGTCTTGATTTTTTCAGTCTGACTTATTTCAGTTAATATGATGGTCTCGGGGTCCGTTCATGTTGTTACAAATAGGTGTATTTCATCTTTTCTTATATCTGAGTAGTATTCCATTGTGTAAATGTACCACAACTTCTTTATCCAGTCGTCTATCAAAGGACACTTTAGTTGTTTCCACGACTTGGGCACCGTGAACAGTGCTTTGATGAACATTGGGGTACATATATCTCTGTGAATTAAGGTCTTCAAGTTTTTTGGGGGGTAGTCAGAAGAGCAATTGTGTGTCACATGGCAATTCCATTCCTAATTTTTTGAGGATTTTTCATACTGCCTTCCATAATTGTTGTACCAATTTACATCCCTGTCCACATAACCATCCCCATCGGAATCATCACCCTACCCACATTTCTGCCCTCACAGACACCAGTATCCCATCAGCTACCTGTCCCTGCATCTTCACCCCCACCCTTATTTCCAGTGTTAACTGCTACTGCATCCCCACATCTGCACCCATGTGCACCCATACTCCTACCTGAACCTGCATCTCCACCTTCACGTGCATATGCCATCCACCAGGACCTTTAACTATTCTTCGCCTTCACCTTTATTGACATTTCCACCCACACCTGAGCAACATTCACAACCCTGCTTTCATCTCTACCGTAATTCCCAGCCTGAACAGCATCCGGACACCCAACCTCATCCCCACCACCACCTGCACATGCAGAACAACCCATAGCTGCTACTGCATTTTCAGCCCCGCCCTGAATTTTGAGAACTGCCTGTGCTTGTTTCTCAACCAGCACAGTTGCAACATAGAACAGTGTTCTCGCCAATACATTTCCCCGGGCCTTTTGCCAGCAGTCTGTTGTTTTGTTTTGTTTTGACCTGACCCCAAGCAAGCCCACACCTGCGTTTTGTCAGTGTCACCTCTCAGGATACCGGATAGCTAACGAATTCAACTCTGTAAGTGAGTCTGGAATATTATAGCATCTGACAAAAAGTTTTAACTCTACATATAATGTATGAGGGCTTTCGGAAAGTATCCAGCTATGTGATACAAAGAATAGAGGCACGGATTATTAGATTTTTTTTCCTGACAGTCCTTGTATAGTTAATTTCAGACTTGTAATTAAAGAGTTTAATAGCATTTGACTACGTTTGTGAAAGACATTGGATATATACAAGAAATTGAAAGTTTCTATATTTAGAACTTTGATAAATTTTATTTACTAAGGAGCTCTTACAAACATCAGAAGACAAAAGCTTCAACAAATACTTCAGATAAATGATTTTATTGAGTAACACAAAAGAATTGAAGAAAGTGATAATGCCGGACTAAATTAAAAGACGTTTGAATTGTACTCATAGTTTTTACTCAAGATATTCTTGTATGAGAAATATATGTTTTAGCCACTTATTTAAAGATTAATAGAGGCCAGGGAATATCAGTATATTCTGGCTTGCTCCTTTTTTCTATCTCTTTTTCTTTATTTTTAAACTGACGATAACTTTTTGGTTAATTTCATGGAAAAAATAACTAGGCAAAAAAGTTTGAGCAGGAGAAAGTGATTCATTTTATCAGAACTAATTTACAATTTAAACATTAATGTGGGAACTGTGAATATAGACATCTGTGAACTTTTCTAACTTGTTCACACTGTGTAGCGCTGACTGGGCAGGGAACAGGCTCTTTCTCTCAGGATTTGTGGCTCCAGCCTGAATTCAGGAGAGTGTGAGCTAGAACGATTGGTCATTCTCTGTTTAACCTTCTTCCAGACTAGGTGACAAACATCCAGCATGCTTAAAAAGAGGGAAATGCAGTCAAAGATCAGCTCAATCAGCATCACATATTGTTTCACGACTGTTAGGGCATAGCGGCAGTTCACACTCTGAACGCAGGACGGCACGTCACAGACATATGTATACTCCAACTGAAAGCCGGACAGATAGACGTGAAGGGCAAGAAAGCCCACTTGAATCAGTGTCTCAGAGGTGACCTTGAAGATGTAGAACCAAGGCACGTCCCTGGAGATGTGGACTTTGCCCTGGTTGTTTCTCACTGAGGGCCCGTCTTGACCAAGGTCACGGTCTCCCATCAGCTGCTCCTCATCACTATCTTCTTTCTTCTGTTTAGTGGGCAAGAAGACAAAGCACACATACCACAGGTAGATGAGAATGGGTGCGGCCTGTGCCAGCATCTTGATCCACAAGAAGAGCTTGTACTCGTTGAAGGGAAGGATTTTATAGCAGTCATCCTCACAGCCAGGTACCTGCGTGTTGCAGAAGAGGTTTGACCGGTTCTCTTTCCACAGCTCCGTCATTACATGTGTCTGCCAGAAGAGGTGAATGGCAAAGACCGATACCCAGGCGGTGCCAATGATGGTGGAGTGCTTATATGCACAATTCAGTAATTTCACTGTAGAACTGCAGCTCTCCATTTCTCAGGGCGAAAGCCTGTGTAAGAAACATTGCTTGTTAATATGCAGTTGGGTAAAGTGAGCTGTAGTGCAATAGCCCAAATGAGCAGGTTGGAAAATAATGTCATTGGGTGGCTATCGAATGGAGGGAGGTAAGACCTGTGGGCCTTTGTGAAGGTGACAGTAATACTTGGATGCAGGAAACCAAGACCACAAAGTGTCCTGCTTATTACTCCTTATGAAATGGGCCTGATGCTGCAAATGGTAACTAAAGACACAGCCACTATTCTGAGGGCCAGTCTGGGCAGTAGAAAAGTAGGCTTGGTTTTGAGTCTCCAGGGAAACTACAGAAACTCACCATGTTGAATCTTATAAGACTCAGCATACTACGTAATTGTTATGAGTTGGTTTGTAGGCAAATAAACCAAATAAAACTGTATTCCCTGTCATCTAAAAAGATAGGCCAAAGTTAATCCTGTTAGAATATACTTCCAGGTGCCTTGTTCTGAGCACCTGAGATCCGTAGAGAATTTAGTCTTCACGTGTCACACCAGCTTCCATGCCCCACGCTGTGACTGGCATGGTTTCTAATTTGTGTGCTCTTAGAAGGTAACATGTTCTCAGTTAGAAACTTAATTACTGATTATGAAACAACACACTTTCTTGAGAAAGGATGTCCGATGTCAGGGCATTATTTTGGTCACATCCTGCTTCTCCTCCAAGCTCTTAATTTTAACTCTGACTCAGACCTCACAGCCATCCCACTGGGCTTGAAGAAACTCCTAACAGGCCCAGGTGGTCATGAGGCTCCCGTCTTAACCCTGGGCCCCAGCCCCTTCCTCCATTTTGTTGGAAGGCTATATCTGGGACCCCAGACCAAACCCAGTATGCCGCTCCCATCAGGACTTGGTCCAGCACCAGTTCAGTTCTCCCTGGGACAGCTTCCCATGCGGGAGGCCCCAGGTTTGGTCCCCAGCTCATGGGGGCACGCCTCCCATACGGGAGGCCCCTGGCCTGGTCCCTACCCTGTGCGGCCCCGCCCACCTGTGTGGAATGAAACTATGCCGAAAACTGATGACTTACAACTATGCAGACTGCTCTGGGCCCTCCCCCTTCTCTCTGTTTCTCTCTGTCTCTGTCAAAAACAAACAAACAAACAAACAAACAAACAAAAATATATATATATATATAAATATATATATATAATAAAAGAAGGGTATACACTGTTGTCAGAAACTATCAAATCCCCACAATAGAAACCTCCACCCCCACCCACCCTTTGTCTTTGTCCAAAGTGCGGGTCTGGACAGGGAATGATCCCTCCCACTGTCCAGTGAACCTGGCCTCCAGGACAGCACAGTGGGGCAGGTAGGTAGCCAGCCAGCATGCTCCAGTTCAGCAGATTTGCAAACTGCCGATTGCCTCCAGGAATTTTTGTAAGTGAATAGGAAAGAATCAACATGAACAGAGTATAGGAATGAATTGTTTCATTAAGTTTGCATTTTAATCTTTCTCTCTGTATGTGTGTGTATGTATAGATAGATAGATATCTCTGTGTGTGTGCTTGATCACAGTGTAAATTTATTTTTTATTGTAGATTGCAGCCAAAGAAACTTTAAAGGCCCCCTGCCCCCACCAATCCAGAGTACCGGTACCAGTGTGGAGCCTGCCCCCCACACAGCCTTACAAAAGGCTTCCTTATGCCTAGGCTTCCAGAGCCTCGTACTGGGGGCACAGTGGAAATGCTGCTGTTGGTTTCTGAGTCTTGAGGTCTTTTGTGTGTGTGTGTGTGTGTGTGTGTGTGTGTGTGTGTGTGTGTGTTTATTAAGGAGCAACAAAGTGATTACGCAAGGGAGATGTGCGGGTGGCTGTGACATTAATCCTCCCTGCACAAAATCATAGACCAGGGCCATTTTCAATGCTAAGCCACAGGGCATGTAAGAACAAGAGGCTGTGTTTGCAAAGAACTTTACACCTATAAGAATTGGGACAAGGCACAGCCATCATCTTGGTACTACTGATGCCCCAAAATGAAAAATCTTGGGCACATCAGGCAAAACCTTTTCATCAGAAAACAGGATAAGCTGGTTCAACTGTACATAAGCTACAGAGTATGTGAGAAGTTCTAATTGTACCTCATCTGTGAAATGATCTAATAATCAATGCAGGAAATACTTCTTCACATTCCAACATCTTGATTTCAACAGGAATAGATCATTCCAAAATACAAAACATCAAAGTTACTTGTTCACAGTATGATGTGTACCAAATTACAAAAGGTGGTACATGTCTTTACCAAGTAATAAAATAAACCCCAAAATAAAATGCCAGTGCAGAATTACAGTAGAAATTTAAAATAACAAAGTTCTCTCCTCTTGCCAAAATGTTACCGTTTAGTTCAAAGACCTTTCTTATTGCATACTTGTGGGGGACGGCCAGGAGGCTTGGGGAGGTGGAAAGCAAAGGGTGCTTATACACTGCTTGACCCTGGCCTGACCAGGCTTAGAGACTGGACAAGTGAGCCGGTTTCATGTCTCCTGCTTATTCCCCATTAACTGGTTCAAAGGTTTGAGATCAACATGTTTTTTCCTCATGCAGTCATGAATAGGGAAATAAATCAGGTAGTGGCAGATACTTTAGGTTTCGACTTCCTTGAGAAACTGAACGTACTGAAACTGTGCATTCTTTATGATTGATGTTAGGATCACAGGTTAATCATTTGTCTCACTGCTTTAGAATGTGCATGTAGTCGTTTTCTATATAAGTCTGATGCTCAATAAACTCGGGGCTGCAGTTGTATTTTGCAGACCCCCCAATCCCATTTTTGTGTTTGTCTGTCTTTTAATCCTAACTCCCCCTTTCAGGCTGTTCGTGAACGACGGGCCGGACCCGCCATAAGTGGCGCCAGAACAGGGACCTGAAAACGGGGGATTCAGTGAAGGACTCCACCGAGCATTAAGAGAAGAAGGTGCGCACCGGTAAGTAAAAAAGAGTGTGGAGCACTTTCGGTAAATATAAAGAGAGTGAAAAATTTTAATCGTAAATATGGGACAAAATAACAGTAAAAAATTGTATATACAAATGGTAAAGAGTATGCTAAAAGTTAGAGAAACTAAAGTAACTAAAAGACAAACAGAAAAATTTTTTTGAAATATATAGAGGAGGTCTGTCCCTGGTTTCCAGAGGAGGGATCTGTAAGTTCACAAACTTGGGAAAAAGTAAGTGAGCAACTTAAAAATTATTATACAACTTATGGAGCAGAAAAGGTACCAATGGAGACTCTTTCTCTTTGGAATTTCTTTTGGGATACTTTAGATCCATCCCATGAGCTTAAAAGACTTGTTCAACATCTGCCTGTGAAGGATATACAATCAGGTCCTTCGGCACCTCCGTTAAAGGAGGATAAAGAAATTTGGCCTCCTCTGCCAAACCTAACGGCAAATAAACTTTCAAAAGAAGAGGCCCAAGGTTTAGCGAAAGAAGCCATACACTGGCCAGCTGCACCGCATTTAGCGGAAGGTCCTTGCAGTCTTTAGCAATGGAAATCGCTTCAGGGAGACACCTGGGGCTATTTCTTTGTCCTTGTGTTAAGTTTTTCTCCTCCCACCATCACACCCTTCAGCCCTAACAGTGGGGATCCGTCCCCTCTCCAATAGAGAATAAGTGCGGTTTTCTTGGCTCTGTTGGGGATCGGGCACTCCAGAAATCAGGTGCTTTTTGGAGGTGGGAGCGTCTGGGGTGTTTGGGATGCAGGTGACTTTACCTCCCAGGGCAATTCAAAGGAACCAATTCTTATCTCTGGACTTCATAGACAGGGGATTAAAAAGTCAAAACAAACTGATAGGGAAATTTCCCCTCCCTTGAGCTAGTTCTTTTAAAGTTTTCCAACAAGGCAGGGCTCGGACTTTTGGAATTATCCTGCCGGCCTGCTGGCCTAATCTGTGTTCTCCCTGATCTCAATGTGCTACTTGGGTTTCCTCGGTAACCAGGAAACCCAACTACGCTGGCTTTTGCCACCAGTGTGGAGCGGAGGCTGCTCACGGAAAGACGAGAGAGCCCAAAAAGGGTAGGCATGCCACGCTTATTTTAGTGGACCCAAAATTGGTCTTTCCCGGACGACCGTGGCCCGGCTCCGATCTCATCCGGACAGCAAATGAGATCATAGGGACAACAGATCCCTGGGTAATCCTTGAGGTTAAAGGAATGCCTGTTAACATCCCTCTGGACACAAAAATCTCATTCTCTGTCCTGCTTTCTAATCCTGGGTTGCCTTTTAATTGTATAACTATACCGGGATCACCCGTATCACCAAATTCTTATGTCAAAATTAAATGCTGTTTTCTTAATGGCCCTGGGACAAACTTATAATTATTTGCCTCTATTAAAAACAGATTATGGGGAAGCCGGGATGGCTCAGCGGGTTAAGCGCTCGCTTTGAAGCCCTGAGGACCGAGGATTGAATCCCAGCCCAGGCCCCACGAGGACCCATGTGCTGAACTGGGGAGCTCCCCCAGTTCAGTTCTCTCTCTGTCTCTGTATCTCTCTCTCTGTCAAAAACAAAAACAAACAAACAAACAAAAAAAGAGACTGAGTGCAGTCTCCATTAAAAAAACAGATTGATCCCCAAATACAGCCTAAAAAGATATACAAAAGAGGGAGGGAGTTTTACTCTGAAGAATAGGCTCCTCCCTGCCCCTCTTTTTCTGCTTTCTGTTTTGGTCTCTCTAAAACTGCAGGGAGGTCTCATCTTTGCAATTGTTGACACTTCTGTTTATGTATATGATCCAATATCTATATATGCTTTGTATATTACCATGGTATCTTTGCTCCTGGAAAATGTCAGATATAATGTTTAATTGGCTTTAAGAAATCAATGGCTTAAATAAATATTTAAGCTCTTTTCAGGATCATATGATCTATAAAGATGTTTACAAAGACTAGTTTGAGTTTTTAAAGTCCTTTCGGTTTTCACCGATGTTTAAAAGATAAAAAATGTTATAAACATCTTCCAAAATGTTATATATGAAAAATTAGCTACAAAACTTATGCTTCTAAAAGTTACAAAATATGTTTATAAATTTACCAATAGAAATGCTAACTTTTGCTGTTCAGTTGTTAGTGAAAACTAAGATTCAGAAGATTATAAATGCTGATTGATATGGAGATTTTGCATGTAATTAAATATGTATGTTTTGAGAAGGAATAAGGCATGAAAATGCATTTTAAAGAAATAAAAAAAAATGTTTGTCAGGATGGTTATTTCTAAATGAGTAGAAGGAGACAATTAACTAAAAAGTTATAAAAGATTTATGAAGAAAATTTTTATGTATGATTAGGATGGACAAGATTAAAATGCTAGATAGGCAACTGTTTTTGGACTGTTGGTCTGCTGCTGGAATTAAAAAATTTTATGCCTGAGGAAATTATCTAAATTTCTATGTTTTGTATTAGGCAACAACAAAATTGGCTTTTTCAGCGTTCAGATAATTGGGCTATTGCTTTTGCAAATTTTACTGGACAAACAGATAATCATTACCCTCAGCATAAATTGTTACAGTTTGCATCTGAACATGCTTTTATTTTTCCAAAAATAGTTCAGAGTCAACTTTTAAAAAATGCTAATTTAATATTTACAGATGGATCCTCCAATAGCAGAGCTGCATATATTGTTAATGGAACCTCCCATTCTTTTCAAACTCAGTTTACTTCTGCTCAGCAAGTGGAATTAGCAGCTGTATTGATGGTTTTTGATGTCACGCCTACATGTCCTTTTAATCTTTACTCTGATAGTCACTATGTGGTGCGTGCTTTGTCATGTTTTGGAAACTGCTATTTTTAGTAATAGTTCATCTTCCATAGTGTTACAATTGTTTTTACAGATTCAACAAAAAATTCAATGTCATAAACATCCTTGCTTTATAGGACATTTAAGGGCACATTCTCAACTTCCAGGGGGACTTGCCAAAGGCAATGCTAAAGCTGATGAGTTAACTCGGTCTCCCCTTGTGTGTTTATCTTAATTAGATATGGCTCAGGCTTCTCATGCTTTGCATCATCAAAATGCAACAGGTCTAAGAAAACAGATCTCCATTACTCGAGAAGCCGCTAGACAAATTGTTAAAAACTGTCCTACTTGTCCTCAGTTTTTATCTGTGCCACATTATGGCGTAAATCCCCGAGGACTTTTACCGGATGCCCTGTGGCAATGGACATAACTTATATTCAAAGTTTTGGAAGGCTTAAATATGTACATATGTGTATAGATACTTATTCTGGCTTTCTGGTGGCTACTGCTCGTACTGGAGAAGCCACCAAAGATTGTATCGCTCATTGTTCAACTTGTTTTAATATTATGGGATGCCCCAAAATTCTTAAACCTGACAATGGCAGTAGCTATACTAGCCGCTCGTTTCAGCAATTTTGCTGTACTTTTAATAGCACTCAAAACTGGCACCCCCTATAACCTTCAGGGACAAGGAGTTGTTGAACATGCTCATGGCTCTTTAAAAACTCAAATTTATAAAATTCAAAAGGGCGAACAGTATCCCCTGAGTCCACACAATGTTTTACATCATGCTTTATTTACTTTAAATTTTTTAAATTTGGATGTGCATGGCCGTTCCGCAGTGAATCGCTTATGGGGAGCGAAAACAAAACATGGTTTTGTAAAAGTTAAATGGAAAGATCCACTTACTGATCAATGGTATGGACCAGATCCAGTGCTAACTTGGGGACGAGGGCGTGTTTGTGTTTTGCCTAGACACAAGGATGGTCCACGCAGGCTGCCAGAGCGACTTGTTAGAGCTGTCTGAGGAGCAAAAGATGGAACAACAGACGAAAATGCAGCAGATAATGCGAGCCCAGATGACCGAGCAGATTGAAGGATGCGAGCTGTCCCAGAGGAGCCCTACTCCAATTTGGGGACAACCGAGCCTGCTTTCCCTAGAAGTGGTAGATATGTTGGGGCGACAGCAAGCATTTTTCACATTGGACCTTAATTTTCTACCTATGTTAGTAATTCTCTCTTGTCAGATTTCATGTGCTAATACTACCATTTACTGGGCATATATACCTGCCCCTTATGCCTTATTAATCGAAGTTATCAACATTAATTTAGAAAATAATGGAATTTTTAAAATTAATTGTAAGTCTTGTAAATGGTCAAATTGTTTGTATGATTTGCATGAATTTTCAGATGTTCTTGTACTTCATCAACCATCTTTTATTATGTTACCAGTTAATATGTCAAATCCTTGGTACGAGGACACAAGTTTAGAAATTAAAAAAAATGTACAACATATGCTTGTTAGACCAAAAAGATTTGTTGGACTTTTGATTGCAGGTCTTGCTGCTTTAGTAACTGTTATAGCTTCTGCTGCTACAGCTGCAGTTGGGCTTAGTCAAAACATTCAAACAGCGCATTATGTTAACCAATTAACAAAAAATGTTACTGTTGCTCTAGGGACTCAAGAAAACATTGATCAAAAAATTAATAAAAAATTAGATATGTTAAAGATTCTATATTATGGTTTGGAGAACAATTGCAAGGTTTAAAAATAAAAAATTCCTTAAGATGCCATTTAAAGTATTCCTGGATTTGTGTAACTAGTAAAACTTATAATGAATCAGAACATGAATGGGATAGAATTAAAGCACATGTCCTAGGAATATGGCATGATGCAAATTTATCTATTGATATGTTTGCTCTTCACAGGCAAATTCAGGATATGGCTAATACTGAACCACTCAAAATTGATGCTGCTAAAGCTGCCAAAACTCTTATTGATGAATTTAAAAGTATCTTCCCTTCAGCTAAATCATTTACTAATATGATATTTGACATAATTGGGATTGTAATTATTGTACTGTTGCTGATTTCCGTTTTTCCGATTCTTATAAAATGTATAGCAGATGGTTTACAACAACTGAGAGTACGACTGCATGAGGTAAAACTTAGATCTCAGCCTGGCATTTAAAAAATAAAAAAGGGGGAGATGTGGGGGACGGCCAGGAGGCTTGGGGAGGTGGAAAGCAAAGGGTGCTTTTACACCGCTTGACCCTGGCCTGACCAGGCTTAGAGACCGGACAAGTGAGCCGGTTTCATGTCTCCTGCGTATTCCCCATTAACTGGTTCAAAGGTTTGAGATCAACATGTTTTTTCCTCATGGAGTCATGAATAGGGAAATAAATCAGGTAGTGACAGACTTCCTTCAGGTTTCGACTTCCTTGAGAAACTGAACGTACTGAAACTGTGCATTCTTTATGATTGATGTTAAGATCATGGGTTAGTTAATCATTTGTCTCACTGCTTTAGAATGTGCATGTAGTCGTTTTCTATATAAGTCTGATGCTCAATAAACTCGGGGCAGCAGTTGTATTTTGCAGACCCCCCAATCCCATTTTTGTGTTTGTCTGTCTTTTAATCCTCACTCCCCATTTCAGGCTGTTCGTGAACGAAGGGCCGGACCCGCCACATACTGTTTGTTTGTTTTTTACTAATTATGAAAATATTCACTTAGCAAACATTTTCATCACTATTTAAATATTTTCATTACTATGTATTTGCATACATAGCAATTAGTGAATAAAACAAAGTTGAAGTCAACAGTGTTTCCTTTCCAGGCAAATGCATATATATGTATCTCATTAACACTAAATGTAGAAAATTGCACCCAGATTTTCTGTCACAGTTTAGAATTTCACCTCTTCTTTCCCCACTGGCTCTTGGCAGGGGGCAAGAGGGACAACAAAAGTGGTGTGACATGACACAAGACACTTGCCAAGAGCCAGGGCTGTGTCCTGACCCGGGCTCCACGCCCGCACTACGGCTAGGAAGCCAGGGGCACAGAGCACAGCCGGGGCAGCTGCGACACGGCTTCCCGGGCCTTGAACAAGCCCTGGCTGCTCAGTGACATCTCTGCCCTGACCCATCCAGGGGTCAGTGCCCCTGCCCAGGTGGGCGGGCAACTGCCCGAGGGGAGGGCCCGTGCTCGGAAGGTGGTGGGCGCCAGCCCGCGCGTGTTCCTCCCCGCAGCCCGGGACTCGCTCTGGGCTGCTGCCCGGCGTGTGGGGACAGGTCACGGTGACCCGCTCACCCTGCGCGGGACTCTCCCAGCCACCTCTCCCAGGCCCTCCGCGTTCCCGCGCTCGGAATGTGAGCTGGACGGGTGGATGGTCTCTCACCCCTCCTTTCACTTTCCTGTACTCTCCAACTTATTACAATAAGCATTCTGGGTTTTAGAAACATTTTTTTTTTTTTTTTGAGAGAGAGATACAGAGACAGAAACCGAGAGAAGAGGGAGGGCCCAGAACAGTCTCCATAGTTGCACATCATTGGTTTTTCCACATAGTTTCATTCCACAGGTGGGCACAGGGCTGCACAGGGCAGGAACTGGGCCGGGGTCTCACCTCGGTGAGAAATGAACTGGGGGAACTCCCCAGTTCAGCATATGGGTCCACACGGGCCGGGTTCGGGATTTGATCCTCAGTCCCCAGGGCTGCAAAGTGAGTGCTTACTCCACTGAGCCATCCCAGCTTCCCCCAGAAACATTTTAAAAAA
Organism: Craseonycteris thonglongyai; assembly: GCA_004027555.1. Lineage (NCBI taxonomy): Eukaryota > Metazoa > Chordata > Mammalia > Chiroptera > Craseonycteridae > Craseonycteris > Craseonycteris thonglongyai. The sequence goes on from PVKE010026206.1 coordinate 18,252, forward strand.
TAAGTTATGACATAGAAATTTGGACCACAGTACATTGCTGAGAAAGGTCTACTCACACAACAAAGAAGTTATGTAGACATATATATATGCATCTATATGGCTGCAAATATGTTACTTATAGAACTCAGGGTTGATATGGACTGTGGCCTGGATAACAACGTCGGCTCAGTGTTAAATGTCCCGATCTTCTTGCGTCTGGTTCCATAAGGGAGCGTCCTTACTCTTAGGAGACGCGCACTGAGGGACATGAGGGGGAATAAAAGGGCGCGGCCGCCTCTACTTATCCTCAAACGGTTCAGGACGCAGCGCACGCATGGTGCACACGTGTGTAGATAGATCCATCTATCAATCAGTAGAAAGAACAAATGGAAGGAGAAAAATTTAAAAAATGGATAAATTTGAGAAAAGGGTCCAGAGAAATTTTTTGTATCACTCCTGTATCTTTTTCTTAAGTTTGAAATGCTATGCAAAAGAAAGTTGAAATAGAAAAGGGGAAAAAAGAATAAAAGGAAGAAGTAGGAAGATTTTCCCCACTTACCTGTCAGCACCTAGAGCTGCACCTGCCGGGGAAGAGAGAGGAGGCCCGATGCTCTGAGGGTCCAAGAAGGAGACGCTTCCCCCTCAGCACACTGCAGAAGTCACAGGTGACGGTCTGGGGTCAGGACACTACTGACACTGGTCCTGAGGAGGACGGACTACCGAGAAGGAAGGGGTGGGTTGTCCTTATAAGTAGAGAGCAGTTTTCACAAGACCCTTGCATAGCACTTTCTCCACATGGAGATGACTGGGTGGAAAAATTGTGCAGGACACCCCTGCGGCCTATGTAAGAAGTTTCATCAAGACTGGCCCTAGGGATGTGAATGCAAAGTCCTGACCCGGAAAGTATGTGGACCAGCCCCTGGAGTGTCACACACACTCCAGCTCTGGGTTGTAGTCACTACCCAGCACCGCTATCTCAGAGATACTGACCTCCAGCTATTCAGGAGCCTAGGGCTCTGCAGCTGGGCCCTGGGAGGAAAGGCCTCTGTTCAGGGACCATGGAGAGAAGTCGGGCTGAGAGAGGAAGCAGCTGGGCGCTGCCCAGAGAACGAGCAGTCTGCTCCAGCCCCTCCAGGACCACTGAGAAACATAGGAGGCACGGGGGCCCGCATGAGTGCCTGTGATTCTTGATCCTAACTTGCCCCAAGGAGCTCCCTTGCTTCCCATTTGGGTATTAGACTCTGCTTAGTGCTAATTGGTAGGCAGATCAGACAATGCCAGGAAGAGGGCATCTGCATGCCAACCAAGCAAGATAGATGCCAGGGTCTTCATCGTAGGTAAGAAGTTAACAGTTACAACCACATGGAGAAATTCCTGTTGGGGGATGCTTTGCTCCCCTTCCTTCTCACTGCTGCCCCCAGGAAATGATCCCCCACACCTACCCCCAAGACACCAGAGGCAATATAGATCTCCCCACCACATAACGAGTTTACCAACACCATTTGCTAAATACCTCACTACTTTTCTACTGACTTCCAGAAAGCCTTTTAGTATATATTAAGCGTATGTGTCTACAGCCGGCTTCTGAGCCATGTACCGTGGCAGCAACCCACATGTCTCTATTATTGATGCTTCCATGAATTTGTATTATACCTCTGGCCTTCACATAGCTTTACGATGGAGCTCAATATTGAACAGGTATCAACTTACCTCTTTCCATTTCCCTCAAAGTCTAACTCTTCACACCTATTTTTATTGAATCATTTACCACATTTCTTTCTTGCTGTTATACACATAACTCTGGAATGCTTAAGGATAGTTATACCTTTGTTGCAGTGTATTTTACCACTAGAGATAAAAAAGAAAAATCTCTCCTCTTATTAAGGTCCAGGCAAGAAAATAAAACTTAGAGCCTTCTAACATGAAAAAAATGATCTAATAGGGGAAACTCCTTCCTGCATTCTGCATTCAATTGGAACCCCAAGAGCAATATTCTGTGTTAAAGTGAAAAACACAAGAACCCACACGCAAAGGAAGCAATGGAAGCCTGTCTGTTTTGAGCTGCTCCTCATGGGACGGTAATAGCGTCTCTACGCATTTATTATCTGAATCTGACCCCCAGGTAAACGTTGGTATAAGTTCATGCTACTTGTGGTCAGAATGACCTCAAGCCACAATTACATCTGAAGCAGGCCCAGATTAGCAGTGCCCTTCAGGAGCGGGCAAAAGCAAATTCAAAATTTTCTTGGAGGAACTTATTTTCAACTGAAACTTCAAGTTCTCAGCTATAAATGTTTGAGGAGAATTAGCAACTCATAATAATAATAAAAACTACTAAACGCAGGAAAAAAAAAAATGCACTGCCAGGAAAACAAGTTGCAGAAAGGACAATTGAAACAGTTCTGCAATAACTTTATAGAGAGAAATACCACAGCCACCTTAACCAGTAACATATCTAACAGTTTTTAAAAAATCAAATACAAGTTTGAAAACATGGAGTGATACTTTAAAAATAAATAAAAATATAATCACTGAAACTAAAAACTCGATTATACCCATTAGGATGGCTATTAGACAACAGCAATAACAACGGCAGTAACAAGTAAGTGTTGGCAAGGATGCAGAGAAACTGGAACCGTGTATGCTATTGGTGGGAATGTAAAATGCTGAGGCTGCTATAGAAAATTCTGTGACAGCCTCTCAAAATATGAAACAGAGTTACCACATGATTCAGCAAGTCCACTTCTGGGCATCTAGGTACCCCAAAGAATGAAAAACCGGGACGCAGATGTCTGTACGTCCATGTTCATAGCAGCTTTCTTCATGGTAGGGAAAAGGTGAAAGGAGCCCAAGTATCCATCAATGGGTAGATAATAAATAAAATGTGGTACAGAATATACATATGGTGGAATACTATTCAGCCTGGAAAAGAAGAAAAACTCTGACATGCGCTACAACCTGGATGAATTTGGAGGATATTATATCAAATGACATAAAATGATCACACAAAGACAACTACTATGTCATTCACTGATTTGAGGTGCCCAGAGTACTCTAATTCATAGAGACAGAAAATAGAATGGGGGGGACCAGGGCCTGGGGAGGGGTGGGAATAGGGAGTTGTTGTTCAATGGAGACAGAGTTTCAATTTGAAAAGATTAAAAATTTCTGTAGGTAGATGGTGGTGATGATTCCAACAATGCAAATGTACTTAATGTCAATGAACTATACACTCAAAATAGTCAAAATAGTAAATTAAATTTTATGTGTTATACACTTTAACTTAATTAAAAAAATAAATACCTTTGAATTTGTTGAAGCTTCTGATAATGCTAGACTAGATTATTTAGATCTTTTCCTCTGCTGACAATAAGGTAGACAAAATAAACAGTACCTGCTTGCACACGAACGAGACAGTGAAAAGCACTAGTTCTTGATTTAGGGGGAAAAAAAACCCCAGAGAGCTGAGCCTTCTTTTTGTCTTGAACATGAGGCTGCTTGACCCTTCTGGCATTTTCGAGCTCTAGAGGGGGGTCACTGAGAGGCCGAGAGGGTCTTTTCACAGCATCGAGGCCCATGAAGCAAGGATCGGGGTCCAGGCGCTGGCCGGGTTGAAGGGAGCTTGGGTGAGTCCTGCTTGGAGGTGAAACCTTGAGGGCTGCATCTTAAGGGTAAGGAAGAGATACAGGAGAGAGGCTCTTTCGAGGATGACAGCTCACCTTGGAATGATGTCAACTGAAGCAGCACTAAAGTGTTTTTAGGTAGCTATTGCTCCCAGGCACCTGGCAGAAAGCAAACTCAAATTATTCTACAAAATAGTTAACAAAATCAACTGATAGAATTTAGTAAAGAAGTTTTAGAATATAAAGAGACACAACAGTGTGATAGAAAATCAACAGAAGCAGCAGACCATCAGAAATAACCTTTCAATATGGAACATTAGTAATAACAGATACCAACTTTAAAATAACCAAATTTACTATATTCAAGGAATCCAAAATAAGATGGAGATTTTCTTTCTTTCTTTATTTTATTTTATTTATTTTTTTATTTTTTTAATTTATTGTTAAATTTGATGAGGTTACATTGGTTGGTAACAATTAGACAGTTTACAGATGTACAAGTCCACATCACATCATTCATGCATCGTATTATGTGCCCATCACTCAGTATCAGTTCCCCTTCCATCACCTTATATCTAGTGCCCACTCCCACCTCCCCCCACAACTGTCCCCCCGCTCCTCCC
>PVKE010026207.1:0-22474 GCA_004027555.1 Craseonycteris thonglongyai
ATTTAAACCTTCACATGCTGCCAACTATAGTTTTAAAACCATAAAATACGTGTTTTAAGAACAGATTGTGATATGCAAAGAGACATTCATGCATGCTGTAGTGATATTTGGTTCCACTGAAAATTTGGGTCTAAGCCTCAACTCTGCCACTACCTCAGTGACCTTAGACAAGTAGGTGTTCTATTCTGAGCTTAAATTTTCTTATTTGCCATTTTAGCAGAATTGACGCTAGAGCCGTGGCATGACATTTGAAAGATGAGAAACCTGGAAAGTCTTTCCAGACTATGTTCATCAACCATCTGCTTTCAAAATCCTTCAGCTTGAACTTTTTTCGTAAGTCCAAACAGTTATGTAATGATGATGATATTCAGCTTTGACAGGCTTGCTTTTCATAATTTTCTTAAACTTAAAGGTAAATGTGGAACATGGTCACACACAGCAGTTTTAGAAATGACCTCAGCAGAACAGAAATCATTACAGCAGGAGTTTTAGGTGAAATTAAGTCTCCATTCTGGGACATCTGACAGTAATTAAGAAATTCTGCCACCTGAAGTAATCCTGCAAAATGAATGTGATTTCTTGACCCTAAGGGACCCTGTACAGACTGAGAAGTCTAGCCTGTAGTTAAATCCTTTATACTCTTTGTAGTATAAGGATCAATTTTAAACCACCAAATTTGTCTTGAATTAATTTAAGAAAAATACTTTTCAGCTTTGAATAAAGTACCATCATTTACTTGCAAGTGGATTTAAGAACTGACCTTATCTATTTTCTGTAAAATAGTTGGTTAAATTTTGAGAACCAACATTAATTCCATGATTTTTATAAGATTATATATATATGTTTTGTGTTATGTCCATGCAAATAAAACTATGTGATTAGATAAAACAAATAACAGAGAAAAAAATCATTATATATATGCATATACGTACAAATACATTCAAATATATATTTTATATTTCATTATATATATATAAATATATTTTTGAACATTTTATGTAAAGATTGCTTCTAGTAAACAAAGTGTAATTCAACACTGAAAGAGAAAACAGAGACTGTAGCAAAAATTTGATATCAAAGAAATCTGAATATTCATAATGGAAACCTCAATTAAATTTAAGTTGAGGAAAGGCCAGTAGTGGGCCTTACTGCTTCTTGTCAGTTACACCAAACAGAAAGAGACTTACCTCCCATCTCCAAGAGCAGGGTGTTATTACTTTACTATCCAGCAGGGGGAAGGAAGACTTTCTATTGTCCCAAAATGAATACAGCCACTAAAAAATGCCACAGGTTAGACAGTGAGAAAACATCATTACCCTGAACTGCACCTTCCTATTATGACTTTTTCATAAAAACCTTTTTTTTGTATAACTCCTTAAAATATTTCTCTGCTTGCTAGATAAGTTGCTGTTCAAATATGAATGGTTTAAGAAAGCCAATTAGATTTTTTAAATTGTCTCAGTTAAACTTTGTTTCTTAACAAATCTACATTAGAACTTTCATATTTATATTTATGTACAAACTTTTAAAAAGTTGATTTGATATTGGTCCATTATAACCCAAGCATTTTCCAGAAAATATTGTTTTTTCCTTTGTAGTATTTTATTTTATTGCAATAAGGAAGTCTTAACTGTATCATATATCTTTGTTGAAAACAACTATATTCACTATATTTCAACTTATGTTTGTATACAGCTTTTACTTAACATTCAAAGAAGATTTAATTTAATTCAATCATTTTTTTTAGTTTTTCCATAATCATTAAGTCAATTTGACTTTCTTGGAAATGAAAATGAAAGTGAATGTGTATGCTTCTTTATATATAGTTAAATTCAAATTTTGGTTACAATATGCATAAGCTATTTAATAATTAGCAAATTGTTTTCAGTTATTTCATTCACCATCTAACAGCTTGTTGATGGAGATCAACATAGAAGTAAAACTGTATAATCAAATCTTCTTAAAATAATGTCATTACTAGTGAAAGATAAGATTGATGACACAGAGAATTAATCATAACCATGATGTATACATTTCCCAGATACAAGGAGGTTGCCAGGAAGTTAGAATTATTAATTTTTTTTGTACTTGAAATACACTAGCAGTCAGAATAAACAGATTACAAAACTTTCAGAATCAAGTCATTTTGAAATAATTTGCATAATTTGGGGACATACAGATTGAATAACAAAAGAAAACTTGTAAGTGATAGTCATAGATAAAAAATGACTAGCCATATAGGTGATTACATTTTTTTGTAGTTTGTAGTTGTACTGTGTAAGAATACTGCCAAAAATTACAATTAAAAGGGGCAAAAAATACTAAGTTAAATAGAAATTACTTTTCTCCAAACCTACTAAATTTTATATTTTGTATTTTCACAGATGATTTTTTTATGCCCCCAAAATGTAGTTTTCCATCCTGCCAGGATTATATTTATTACAATGTAATTTGTGACTTGACTAATTTTACCAAAAGTCCATTTTATTCATACCTGTGGATTAATTTGAAATTATCTTTATCATATAACTAATTCTCATAAATAGTTAAATATGCTTCAGTAATTTCTTTTCAGTTCATTGCCTTGTTTAATACATGAGAGATGCTAGAATCAATCTCTTTTGTTTATTATAGTGTTGTAGTTTATGTTTCTCTCCACAGGATGATCCTATTCAAAAGTTGCCTCACCTCCAATTACTAATCTACATTACCTACAAAAATATTCCAGTTCCACAAATCAAGAAATTTTAGAATCAATTTGCAAATTAAAATGCACCCAATATTTAGGTGATGATCAAAATATGTATTGGCTCATTAATGGGTGAAATGGTATCTCTACAATATTGAGGCTTCCCATTCTAGAACAGCTGTGACTCTTCATATAGTTTGGTCTCCTTTTATTTTCTGTGAGAAATTTTGTACCTTTTGTTATTCTAGGTATTTGTGAATTTAATGAAAATTTTATTCATAAGTAGGTTTTGGGTTTTTTTTATTTTGGTGTTTTTATTAGGGACAATTTCTACAAATACTTAACTGTTTATTACTGATATATAAAAAAGTTACTGGGAAAGCTGGGATGGCTCAGTGGGTTAAACGCTCGCTTTGAAGTCCCGGGGACCGAGGATCTAATCCCGGCCCCAGCCCATGCGGACCCACATGCTGAACTGGGGTGTGCCCCCAGTTCAGTTCTTGCTGGGAACTATGTGGAAGGTTCCCGGCCCTGCACAGCTCTGTGCCCACCTGTGGAGTGAGCCTATATGGAAAACTAATGTCAACTATGGAAACTGCTCTGGGACCTTCTCCTTCTCTCTGTCTCTCTCTGTCTCTGTTTCTCTCTGTCAAAAATCAATAAAATAAATCTTAAAAAAAAAAAGTTACTGATTCATTTATCATTTATTCTAAAGGTTTATTTTATTGTTTTTGACATAGACAGAGAGGGACAGAGAGAATGGGGAGGGCCCAGAGCAGTCTCCATAGTGGTACGTCATCAGTTTTCAACAAGGATTTGTTCCACACAGGTGGGTGGGGACTGTGCAGGGCAGGAACCAGGTTGAGGGCCTTCAGAGTGGAAGGAACACCCCTAGAGCCAGGGGCTAAATCAGAGGTGAGATCCGAAGTGGGGGCCTTCTTCATGTGGAGCACAACTTAGTTCAGCATATGGGTCCACATGGCCCAGGGCTGGGAATCAAGTCTCAGTCCCCAGGTCTGCAAACAGAATGTTTAACCCACTGAGCCACCCCAGCTTCCCCATAAATCGTTTATATACTAGCTAATATATCTAACTCTGATTTTATTTTAACTTCTTGTCAAATAATTATTTTTCATTTTCTCAGAATGTAGTTATAGCAGCTAAAAATAATGGTAATTTGTTTTCTCTTTTATGTTATTTATATATATATATATATATATGTATATATATATATATATATATTTATTTATTTATTTATAAGTGCAGTTGACACTAGTTTTAAAAGACATTAAAAAATGGTAAAAATGGTACCATGAAGGCGCTCCCTTGACTTTTTTTCTGACAATGATAATCTATTTAGAGGTTCACTGTCAAGCATGAGATTGGCTATTAGTTTGAGATAAATATTTTTTGTCATATTAAATAATTAGCATTCTATCTAAAAATTTTTATTAAAAATAAGTGTTAAAGTTTGCAATATGTTTATAAGCAATTATTGAGATGATATTACTATTTTTGTTTAATAATGAATTTTAGTAGTTGCTTTTCTATTGTGACTTAAAAGCAATACAGGTTATCTCCTCCTTTAGAATAAATAATCTTAAATCTTTATTTTACTTTATTTTCTGGCATGTTCTATGGATTTCCTGACATTTATGTGAAGTCTTATGTACTAGTGTTACTCATGGTCAACTTGGTACCAATTTCCAGCTTATGAGAAATTGTTTTTTTTACATCTCAAAGTTTGCTTGTTTGTTTTTATATCCAATTTAATAGAGACACAAACATAAAACTCCTAATTTGTGTTTCATAATTTTATTCTTTCATTTGTATTTTTATTAATACCTTCTTTCTGCTGCAGGGCTTACTTGAATTTAGTTTTGTGGTTTTTGACTTTGGTGTTTGAGTTACATGACTAGATTATTCTACAACTATAAGAGCATTGCTAAAACATGCCACCTAGGTTTATCTCAGTAAGAGAACTTGGTTTCCTTTCAAATCAACACTGTCCTAATAATGGCCAAGCTCTGGGATGGGGCTAGAAGTGGGTTTATGTTAACTTTAGTCTACAAAAAGTTCAATTTAATAAAATATATATTTATTTCATTTTTTTTGACAGAGACAGAGAGGGACAGAGTCAGAGAGAGACAGAGAGAAGAGGGAGGGTCCAGAGCAGTCTCCATAGTTGGACGTCATCTGTTTTTGACATGGTTTTGTTCCACACAGGTGGGCAAGGGCCATGCAGGGCAGGAACTGGGCTAAGGGCCTCCTGTATGGGACGCATGCACCCTCAAGCCAGAGGCCGAACCATGGGGTCAGAACCGAACTGGGGGTCTCCCATATGAGAAGCACACCTCCATTCAGCATATGGGTCTACATGGGCCAGGGCCAGGATTCAGTTCTCAGTCCCCGGGGCTACAAAGCCCACTGAGCCATCCTGGCTTCCCCAAGAATTTAATTTTTATTGGGTCCAATATTGAGTATGAACTACTTTACTGTCTCTGTGTTTTTTTCTCTTAATAATTACTTTCCAGCCAAATTACTCTTATTTTTTATTTATACTATATTTACGTTCTAGGGACTTCTTATTTTTTACTCTTTTGTCTATAATATTCTTCCACAAAATACTGGCATGGCTAACTTATTCTCATTATTTCAGTTTTAGATCATATCTCACTATCTCAGAAAAACCTTCCTTGACCACAATATGTAAAGTTTACTTTTTTAATATTCTCATCACCAACCAATGATTCTCTTCAGTGTCCTTTATTTCCTTTATAACACTTTATCATTATTTAAATAATCTTATTTATATGATAGGTTGTTTTTATGTTTAGTAGTCACCTATCTCAACCTCATCTGACATTAGAACACATGGGGTATGAGAGCAAAGACCTTGACTAGATTTTTCACTATTATAGCCTCAGTTCTAAGGATATCAATGTCTTCTTTCAAGAATTTGATTAGATTTTGCATAATTCACATTTATTTCTCTTATGCAAAAAAACAACAACCATGTGGTTTCTGCATCTCATATACTTTCATGACAAACTTTGGATATTGCAGTACAAAATGTTAATTAAATATCTGATTGTAATTTTACTATCATATAGTCATTGATAAATAGGGATATTCTGAAGTTTTCTGATTTACAAACTTGTTTGACATGTTTTCATTTCTCCTCTATGATATATTATGAGAAAATAATAAAGGGATGCTGGAATGGCTTAACCAATTGAACACTTCTCTTTCAGCCCCAGTGTTCAAGGATCGAATCTCAGCCTGGTCCCTGTGTACCCAAATGCTGAACTAGGGTGTGCCCCAGTTCGGTGCTGACCAGGGAAAGCCTCATATATGGGATGCCCCAGTTCAGCTCCAGCCCTGGGCATGCTTCCATGTGGAAGGCCCCTGGCTGGTTCCTGTCTTGCACAACCCCATACCCATTTGTGGAATCACAGTAGGAAGCATTCAAGGATGCACAGGTTAAATATAGTAGTGAAAGAGAAAAATCTCACATTTGCTATTGGACTTTATGTAAAATAAAATCACTTTTCAGAGAGTATCAAAATACATAATGATTGAAGATCTGGAAAAATTTATAAATGTTAGTGGCATTTTATCACATATTGTTATTGCCTGTCCCACTTTGTTTTGTTTAATTAAAAGTTTTAATATTTTCATCAAAATTTTTGAACACTTTAAAAATAAATTTATAGGCAACCTATGGAGCACTTGAAAAGTCATAGAAATGCTATGAGGAAAAAAATGTTATTATTGTTTTGGTAACTAATATTCCAAATTGGAAGCAAATTTTACATTTTGAAATAATGAATGATATATCTTAATATATTGAAAGAAAACTTGTTTGAGCTGTATCCAGGTAAACAACTTATAACCAGAGAGGTTTCTAAGACCTAAATTCTAGAATACTCAACAGGTAGCAACAGTTGTTTTAGATGTTGCATTTCTGTGCACTGTTATATTTTAGTATTCTATTTTATTATCTCTTTCCTTTTCAACTTTTATCAAGCCATGAAGAAATCATTCTTTGATGTCCTTGACAAATTGTTAAATGCAAAGTATATCTTAAGACTAGTAGAAAAGCAAAGAACCTTGATCAAGGTAATAATATCACCAATTATTTTTATTTATTTGTTGGCATATAACCTAAATCATTTCCTTATTTATAACATCTTATTTACCAAGGTACTCACAAGAATTTATCATGTAACATTTTGAATAAAGTTAGGAAAGAATTAAAAAGGCACAGTAGAAAACAAATAAATGCAATAAAATTGTTCATTTAGATTAAATCCATAAAAGAAAGACAACCTTTCTTAAATACAACCTGAATTCTCATAACATAACCGATTCTCTTAGTGATCCTATACAAATGAAAAATCTTTCCTTAACCTAATTTTTCGCTAACAGTATATGTGAGTGGCTATCAAATTTTAGCCTGCAATAGAATCACTGGGCTTTTTAAAACACAAATTTCACTTTCAGTAAATCTAGGGTAGTACCAGAGAATTTGTATTTCAAACAAATTCCTAGATGATGTGAATGCTGTTGGTGTAGGAACTATAGTTTGAGAAACACTGATGCATATATCATATACACACATGCACATACACACACACACATACACACACACTAGGAAAAGTTACTACTTTTTGAGGGGTCCAATTTTTCTATTAGAAATCTATTTTAGACCTTATTCTTGACAATATTTTTTTTTGTGTGTGTGAATAATTATAGCATTTATTTTAAAAGCATATATTTAATTATGTTACATATAAATATGGCCAGGATTTTTAATATTGTGCATACGTTTCTTATTTTGAGATATAAAATAATACATTGCATTACTCAAATTTCTAAAGTTCATTATACTGTGTAAATACTACTAATTCAGTAGCATGGAATGACCACATAAAATTACTGAATTTATTTATATCTCCCCCAAAAACTGTTAATTTTTTACATGATTATGATTATCTAAATAGAACCTTTGTTTTAAAAAAGTAATTTTAATAGTCACCATCATCGCTCCATTTGTTGTGAAAAGAGGTAACACTTTAGGACCACTTTCTCTATGCTAATGAGTCTAGCTACCACTTTAAAGGTATCAGATTATTTGCTCTGGTAAAAGCTTATTCCATGTATTCAAATTAGTTTTTAAAGAAATATAACAGACACTAAGAACACTACAAAATTTGCCCAATGAAATTCATTCAGTGAGTAGTAGATAGGATATCTCACTCAAATTTACTCCAGAGATCACATTGATGCAAAACTGAATGACAATTATTGTAAACAAACATGAGGTTTCAAAATCATAAGTTATAACATATAAATCTATATGTAGGATATATTTGATCTTTTTAAATCAATTGTTTTTTTGTTTCAGTCATGATTAAACTTATCTGATAATAGCTGAAGAATAAAAATGTAAGATTGCCCTAATAAAATAGTTAATTTTTTTCATATTCAGAAAGTCAAAGGAAATAAAACTAGAGAAGGAAAAATGCTACATGCTGTCAAGGAATCAGGCATCACATTCTTTTTTCATGTTGGATTTTCATGTCTAATGTCATAATGATCCAATATCATGCTAAGACTCAATCTTTTTTCCCCTACACCACGACTGATATAAGTAAGAAAAAGGGATAAAGACATGTGGCCTTATGCTAAAGACACTTCTCAGTTGATATACAGAAAATTTCCCTTTGTAGCCTATTGGCCAAAACTTAGCCACGCGGCCAACCTCAAGTTGCAAAGAAAGCTAATGATGTATTCTTTATTCAGGGTAAACATGTGCCTACTAAAAAACTGGCTTTGTATTACTGTGAAAGAAGAAAAGAATGAATATTAGAAGAAAACTGCAAATCTCTGCCAAATTTGTTGCTCAGCTCTCAATGAATCATTTTAGTCATACAATTGGACATTAGTCAGGTATGGCTAGATTTTCTCTCTTAGATAATTTTGAATTTTCACAATGATGATATTATATATTCACTAGATTTCTTCTTCTGAGCACACAAGATGACCACACATTTTCTAGTTCTTTAAGTTAGATTGTGTATATATGATTCAGGACTGGCCAATGGATCTAGATAAAAGTGATGTAAAAACTTCAGACCTGAAATTTAAAACTACATAGCAGAATTCTCCAGATCTCTCTACTCCTGATATAACAACATGGAGACTATCTTTCCAGCTTCATGTTGAAGAGGGTTACCTGATCCATATTGGACTTTATGTAAATGAGATAAAAGCTTCCATTGTCTTAAGTCCATAGAGCTCAAGGTATATTGGCTAGCACAGCATTGTCTAACTTATCTGAGTACTACAAGGATTATTTAAATAGAATAAGGTCTTATGTAAATGTCATTTATAACACCAAGAATCTGTTTATTGAGCTTCTTCAGTATTCCAGGTTCCTGTAATAAATGTTCTGCTACAAGGATAATGACCCAAATTTTCTCCCTTCTAGAAGTATTCAGTCCAGAGAGAATGTCATACAGTGGTTATGTGCTCTCAGTCCATTGCAATGTACTGGATTAATGAGTGTATCATCATTTTTAAAGACCATATTCTCCTCAGTAAGTGAGTAAATGAGATTATAGTGTTAGGCAAGGCTAAAGCAAGATATTTAAAATGAGAGTAATAGTAAAAATGTAGTGTGAATAAGATAAACACTAGAACCAGATTATCTTAGTTCAAACCTTCTCCACCACCTACAGTCTTTGTATCCTTGGGAAAGCTACTTAACTTCTCTGTGCATTATATTTCTCATCTATAAAATAAAGATAACAGTGGTACCTACTTCATGGTGATATTTAAAAAAATTAAAAGAATTATTATTTATAAAATCATAGAAATAGTGGCTGCAATATATAGGCATTCTCTAAATACTTATTGATAATCTAAGAACTATCTTTCTCCCTATATTTTTCTTAAGCAAAGTTCCTCAAAGACTAATCATATAACAGTAGCAAGCTCTTAAATATATATTTCTTAAAATTAAACAAAAAAGAATTTTTCATCTTTTTCTACTTTAAGATCTGCCAATACAGTAATGGAAAGAAAAATATAGATACGTGGCAAACATTCCAAAGTCAAATCTTTTATATTACTAAATATTATAATATTTTCTTAATGTAATATATTTGAGCTGTTATCACACAAGAAACCATTGTGAATAAGTTATCAGGTTTAATTTGTCTCTACTACAAAAATATCTTTGAGTCCTCTGAAGGGTAATGAAATATGCCATCCCAAAATATGACTACAGTTTAGGACCTGCCTCTCCAAAATATATCACTTTATTATATTGATTATTTTGAGCTGTAGGAACTTGAAAAACAGCAAATGCATGGGGAAGTATCTTTTTGATCTCCCCATATCTATCTGCCTACAGACAGATCTTCTAAAAGGAGCCTAATTGTCCATAAATCTCCTCCCTGGGAATTTTATTAAAACACAGAAGATTGACTCATCATAAAAGAGTAAAGTAACAATTGTTATCACACTCAAATTTAGTAATAAACGATCATATTTCCTTTTATACTTCAAACTGACTATTCATCTATCCTAAAATTATTTACTTTGTCCCACCTCTTTCCTATTAAAACAGTATTTAAGCCTGAATTCTAAAGTCATCTCTGAGTTCACCTCCCCCTGAGTATCTCCCATATATATGTGCTAATAAACTTCACTTTGTTTTTCTTTTGTTAATCTGCTTTTTTTTACAGGGTTTTCAGCTAAGAACTCTGAAAAGTAGAAGGAAAATGTTTTCCTCCCTTACACATTTTATATGCACTTCTAGAAAACACAAAGCTACCGTGATAGTAAGCAGATCAGTGTTTTCCAAGGGTGGGAGGGTAATGACTTCAATGGTGCAAGAGGAAAGTTTTGGGCATAATAAAATGTTCTATATCTCGATTGTAATATTAGTGGTTACACAATTGTCTGAATACATGAAATATTTAACCCTCAAAATGGAGAGAGGAAGAGTGAATAAAAAAACAACAAAAAACAAAGAAATAAATGAAAAAAAGGAAAGAAGAGAGGGAAGGAAGAATGAAAAAAGTAAGAAAAGATTTCCAGAGACCCATTTTTTACCTTTTTTCTTTCCTACCGCTTGTTGGGAGACTTTTTGATTCTGTGAGGTTCCTAACATCTTTAAAAAAAAAAAAATTTAACTTTTTGTTTTAATCTGTTATTTTTCTTTTTATTATTGCCAAATCACCCTGTTTCAGTAAAGAGGTACCAGAGAGTTGGGTGTAGAAAATAAAACTGCAGGGAAATGTGCAGTTTTTAATTTTGGTTTAAAAGCTGAGACAGCTAAAAGAATTGAGATATGAAAAATTTAAAAGTCCTTGTTATGTAGTGACAAAGAAATAATAAGAGACCTTCATGATTATTTGTTTAGACCAAGGAGACACTAGGAAAAATATTTAAGGTGGTCAGGGAGTTGCTATCATAAAATAATATGAAGTACCCATAGATTAGAAACTGGCATTGTGCTTTCAGTGAGTTAGGTGGGATGACATTGGATAGCTCAAAGAGAGAGAAAAATAAGCTCGAATCAAAAGATCCTTATTTCAAAGCACAGAAAAAAATGTAGAGGCTTTTTCTGATCATGCTAAGAAAATTTCTCTTTGAACAGTTTGAGAGTGATTGCTACAAACCAATACTAGAGATTGTTTTCACTACATACAATAATAATATAGAGTAGATATAAAATTTGGCTGAATATAAAATTCATACACAATATCAATAGCTTTCCTATTTAAAAAGATAGTAAATATATTAGAAGAGTAATCTACAATATGGAAAGGAAAATAAACTGCCTAATAATAAGAGAAAATGGGAAAAAAACCACTATACAGTTTAAAGGATGAGAGCAAGAAGCATGGAGTTGAAAAAAGGGAGATGACAAGATAGCAAAGAGAAGGTCCTCCCCCCAGTCTTCTATCTGAATTCTGTGTCTGCCAATCTTGTGTCTGAGTATAGAACACCCAACAGCCAAGCATAAAGGAGAGAGTGAATAAATGTGAAAGAGATTTTCTCTGAAGAAACCTGATTTCTAACTATCCAAAAATTGGGGCAATTGGTCTAAGCATGCTTCCTCAAGAATAAAGCCTCTGTCTCAGTGTTCCTGGGTTTCTCATGGCAAGGAAGCAAGAATGGCTAGTTGAAACTCTATCTTCAATTATAAAATCTAATTAAACGCCCTTCTTCTTTTTCATTTTTTACTGTGAGCTTTCTAGACTTACATTTCTAAACATTAGGGAAAGCTGTTACTAGAAAAAGAAAAATTGAATTTGAAAAAGAAAAGTAAGAGAAGGCAGAAAATTAAAATAGTTTAGTTAAGAAATCCAGAGGGCCTTAACATATTCTATGCTGACTCCAACATGACCTATGCTTTTTGTGTTCTTATCCTGGCAGTTGTTACCCTCTATCCTGCCTTGAACATGATTCTATTCTCTCCAACTTTTCTTGATAAAACCAAATTGTCCTGTCAATAGCTTCTAGCATGAAGAAAATTGTCTTTCCTCTTCCAAATATTTTTTAAAACTATTTCTGAAATTAGCTCAACTTTAGTAAACCTCTCTTAATAAAACTTTATAAAATTTCCACCTTTCCTCCCGAACAGATGTCTTCTTTAGCTCCTTCATGCAACATGACACTCAGAATAAATGTCTGGATTTAATGGCACTACAATAGATTTTCTTCAAAGTAGGAGACAGATAATTCAAGAAACAGGAGAAAAGAAAACTTTGATTATGGATACAAACATACCTGGTTCAAGTCTCAGGTGAGCCACTCATTGGGGACTTTATAAAACTCATAAAACTTGTCTAGGTAATTTACATCATGTTTGGGGAAGCCATCATTGCATTGTAGACAAGAATGCTTGCACAAGCTCCTAAAGGTCTAAATGCCTGTTTGACCCAGGTCCTGATTTTCATTTCTCTTGATAATGACTTTGCCTGTATATGTTGACAATGTCCCTGTAATATACCAATACTTCCAGGAATGATTATCCAAGATCAATCCAAAGTTTATAGGCCTCCTAGCTCATTTCACATCTTTATATTGTGGCATAAATAAGAAAATGTGACATATTCCCTTGCTTTTATCCCAAACTCAGGAAAGTGAGAAGAAAAAAAAAATACATTAAATATAAAAAAGTACTGGATTTTTTACATTCAATAATCTGTGTATATTTCTTTACCATTTAAAACTTTCATATCTGTGCCAATTTTAAATAATATATCATTTTAATTATTATGGCATTTAAATTTTTGTAAAAAAAGATAAAATTTGAATAATACACTGGTTGTAAGTGACTCTTGCTTGGTCAAATGCCTATATTATAATTGAAGACATAATTGATAATAAGAAAATATGTTTTTATTGGAAAGAAATAGGAAGGGGGGATTTTGATGGGTTTTGTTCATATGTCAGTGATAATGAAATGCTGTGGAGTGCTTTGAATGGCCTAAATAATCCATCATTCATTACAACCCTTCTAAAGGTATATTACTAGTTATTTTCAACTAAGAAAACCAAAACTTAGCAATATTTTATGTGTTTCTCTAAGTCCAAAATGAGTGGCTGACCTCATACTTGAATGCAAGCATGTTTGTATTCAAACATCAAACATTATTTTATCAGTTTTACTAATTTAATACTCCTATCATTTTATCCAAAATTTACCATGCATTCTTCTACCCCCACCCCCCCTATCTCACACAAAAATTAGCAACAGATTTTCACAGGGTATCACTTATTTAATTACCAAATGATTACACAGAAGACAGAAAAAAAAAGCTGATTAAAGGTCATCAATTTAAATATCAGATGTAAGAAACAAATTCAGATCTCCTGACTCCAAGAACAGTAATTTTTCTATTAAATAAAAATATAAAAACAATCAGCAAACATTACCAAGAAATATTACATCTATATTTTTATTATTGTTAGTGATGAATTTAGTGTTTAGATTCAATGTGTGAGATATATTAATCTACCAATTTTTATTAATCATATTTTTTTTTACATTGATGCTTATAAGTTTTGTAAGCTCTAGGATTTTTAATGATATAATGGTATCTCCAGGAAGTCTTTTAACAATTGATTATTCTATAAAACAATGAACATAACACATTTTAAAGGTTTATTTTTATTGTTTCGACAAAGAGAGAAATACAGAAACAGAGAGAAGGGAGAGGGCCCAGAACAGTTTCCACAATTGCACATCATTGGTTTTTCCACATAGCTTAACTCCACAGGTGGGCGCAGGGCTGCACAGTGCAGGAACTGGGCCAGGGTTTTACCCCGGTGAGAACCAAACTGGGGCACTCCCCAGTTCAGCACATGGGTCCACACTGGTCAGGATTGGGACTCAATCCTCAGTCCCTGGGACTACAAAGTGAGCGCTCAACCCACTGAGCCATCCTGGCTTCCCCCATAATGCATTTTAAATGCTTGGGTTAAAATTAAAAGATGGGTGAACCACATGGAGAAAGCAAAACTCACCACCACAAAACGACTAACTTCACTCTAACTCTATTTTAACTATATGCTTTCAAATAAGGTAAACTGAACCCATAAGAGAACATATTTGTATAAGCTAATGATACTTCTTTCAAATAAAGATATTAGAAAGTTTTTTAAAGCATAGAGGTGTTTTAAGTATCACACCAACTTTAATTTTTTTATCTTTGTATGGTTTTGCCATTCTGAGCTTTTGTGATCTTTTATATTAATTTTTCTATCCTCCAAATGGCCTACCTTGGCCTTTTACTCAGTCTCACTTACATGATTAGGACTCTTACAATAAGAATGGTTGGCATCAGAAGAAAAATCTATTCACCAAAGATAATTGAAAATCCCTCGGTGCTGTTTCACCTTGTTACACTTTAGCTTTACTCCTCTATATCCATTATTTTGGAAGGCAAGTTCTACCCAAAGTAGAGCTTCTCCAGTTGATTCTCCCTTGGACCAATGATCCTCCATTATTATGAACTACAATAGAGGTCAAATTACAGATAAATATCTTCCACTTCACACATGCCATGTTCTCCATGAGGGGAAGTATTATTTGAATTTACAGGAAATGTGAGAGGAAAAAAACCTATCCAACCCTATGTCCTGTTGCCATAGCTACAGATGTGTAGTGTGTGGCTATGTGGTATACATATAATATATATAAACCTTTATATAAACTTAAATTAACTTTTAGAGATCAGATGAATACAATTTCTCATATTCAATAATAGATGTATAATGAATTCATTTTTAAGAGAATTTTGGTATATTATAGCTTTGAATAAAAGTATTTCAATGATACCTGTTCAAAAAAAAAAAAGAAAGAAAGAAGAAGAAGCGTACATCTTCAGTTATTCTTTTTAATGTAGAAAAAATTTAGAAAATAATATTAACTGCCTAGGAGTAACCATGTAAGTGACCTTTTTAGAACTAACTTGCCTTCCATGTAAACAAAGTTTTAAAGTTGCTCCCTATATTTTTTGGGTAATAAATACTAGGAAAAATTTGTTGGTATGATTAATGCATTAGCAAATATTCATTACTTATGCACATCCAGTACTACCCTTATTCCAGGTAGATACATAATAAGGCAAAACAAGTTTATGGTCCTTACACAGTTAGATAGGGAACAAATGTTGAATTTCACAAAGTAATTTTAAAACAGTTGAGTGCAATTTAAATTCAGACAAACAAAAAGTAGTGATAACTGAGGAAGTATATAACATTTTATTGATAGTGTTCACTGGAAAGAACAGGAGAAGACATATTGCAAAAAAGTATATTATAGAAATATACTCTATGTACAGTACAAAATTCTTGTCGCAATCAAAATGCCTGAACTGGCACAGAAGCATGAAATAAAAGAGAAAGAGCATTCCAGGAAACAGGGACAACAACAGCTAAGATGTAGGAGTTGGCATAAAGAGGGTAGTTCAAGAGAAAAGAATAATACTTGCTTTTCAGAAACAAGGTTATATTGAGAAAGAGTGAGATTACAAAATATAATATAGTTAAACTGAGGGAGAGAACAAGAAAATGATTTCCAGGATCCACTACAAAATGAAAATGCTGGGCTTCCATTAATATATATATATAAAGAATTTCTAGACAGTGACAGCAAAGTATTAAATAAGTGTAGAGTCATTCTAAGTCTACGTGCCCCTGAAGCCAGCCCAGCCTGTGGACATGAAAAGGAACTCCAAGAGTAAGTTACAAAAGTTTCAGATGTAATAAACAATAAAGGGAAATAGGCTCTTAAGCCAGGAGATGATTTGCAACCAGTTATCTATGAAGATTTCACTTGCAACTGTGAGTAGGCTGAAATTAGGAAGAACTTACACCAGAGATACAGAGAAAAGTTCAGAGTCTGAAATTCAGAGACTATTGCAGTAACAATGGACTGAGGAAAAGACTTGTACCAGCACAGCAATAGTGGAAATGAAGAGGGAAAAAAAAAATCTGACATATATAATAACATGATGACAGATTCTTTTTTACCAAAAAAAAAGTTATAAACACAAAAATAAGTTTTTATTTCATTTTGGTTTTATTTAAAGGCAGTTTTGTGGAATCATGAAGGACTTGGATGTGAAGGTACTAAGATTAAGTAGTGAGCTGCTATCTCAGGTAACAGATGAATATCTATCAGAATTCGCCTCAATTTAAAGATTTATTTATTTATTTTATTGTTTTTGACAGAGAGAGAGAGAGATACAGAGACAGAGAGAGAACTGAACTGGGGGCACTCCCCAGTTCAGCATATGGGTCCACACGGGCCGGGGCCGGGGCCGGAATTCGATCCTTGGTCCCCAACGTTGCAAAGTGAGCGCTTAAACCACTGAGCCATCCTGGCTTCCCCAATTTGCCTCAATTTAAAGAATTTCCTAATATTCTGACTTTTAATAATGGAACAGGCTATTTTAGAAAAGGATAACTTCCTTGTTTCTACAGATGTTCTAATTTTTTGACCACTGTATTAGTTTCTACTGCTTCTCTAAGAAATCACTGCCAACTTAGTGGCTTAAAACAACAGCCATGTTGGCAGAGCTATATTCTTTCTGAAGGATCTAGAGAGAGAATCTGTTTCCTTGCCATTAACAACTTTCAGAGATCCCTGCAATTCCCTGGTTTATGGTCTTTTTCCATTTTCATGATCAGCAGGATAGGGTAACATCTTCAGATCTCTCTCTCTCTCTCTCTCTCCCTCTCTCTCTCTCTCTCTCACACACACACACACACACAACCTCTACTTAGGACTGCTTTTCTAATTTTATACCTTTCCCTTATCAGAATTTTTATGTTTACTTTGGGACTACCTGGGTAACCCTAAATAATATCCCCATCTCAAGATCCTTAAACACATTTGCAACATCTCTTTTGTCAAATAATGTAACATAAACTGCCATTTCTGAAAATAAGGTTGTGGATTTTTGAGGGGGTGGGTGGGGGCTGAAATAAGTATTAGTCTATATACCTGGAGAGTTTGATATTTTAAATTGCTAGAATTTTCAAACTGATGCTCTCAGTTGGTTCAGCAAAGAAGCAAAACACAATTCAAAAATATTCATTAGGTGGCAAAGTAGGTGAAAACGTTACGATATGTAAGACGAAACTCAATAGAATTGTGTAAGGTATAGTTTGATCAACATGGTTATATTGTGACAACAGCAAACGAAATAAGAGAGAATAGAAAAAAAGTAATGAATAATTATACAAAATATTTTGGGCCGAAAGACTTTATGCTAAACAACTTACACTTAAAAGGAAGAGATGATGGGGTTAAAGATCACTAAGCACTTTATTTATTTATTTATTTATTTATTTATTTATTTATTTATTTATTTATTTCCACACAGTCTAAATATGTATATTACACTGCCAGGAAAACTGGCAAAATAGTAAGTACCGTGTGTCTGTTCAATGGAGCACTTGGCATTATCTAATGAATTTTCTGGGAATTATATGATTTTATAGAGGTGGGCACATTTATCATCTTTCTATAGACTAGGTTAGTTTATAACTATTGGACTATCTCTACATATTTAGTAGCAGAAAATTGATAGTAACGGAAGTGATTTTTTTCCCATAAAAATACAAATAAATTTTATCCAGTACAGAGAGAGTTGACTTCTACTTCATAGAAATTATGGGCCAAAATATTACATTTAATAGAACCTGAAAATATTAATCATTGTTTAATTTAGCAAATTAAAGCATTTCTAATCATATATATAATTTAATATATATTTCAAAATGTTTTATTGCTTATAACAGCTAGTTGTTTCTTCAGTAATTGGAATTGATCTCACTTTAAAGTTTACTTGTGCTAATTTTATGTTTGTATGAGAGAGCTTTACTTTTTGAGCATTTATACTTTAAACCACTCTTGCTTAATAAAATATTCTGATGTGAGGAAGGTACAAATTGTTACAATACAAATGTATTTTTAAGCAAAAACTTAAGAACAAAATAGAGCTTGAATTTTTAGAGAATAATGTTTTCAACCACTGAATGTATAAATATCCCAAATGATAAGCTGATTTACAAGGTATTTTATTTATTATGATAATAGTTCCAGGATTCCCTCTGATAAATCACTTGGTGTGATTATTATAATATATACCATTGTAGATTTAGAAAGTCAATATTTTAAAAAAAGGTATTTCAGATTTTTGGAATCTATCTTAGAAAAGAAGCATATTCTGAAAAGCAATGCTTTCTCCCCTTTTGTTTCTCTTAGTTCAGGAAAAATGTTAAAATTAAACTGGGTGTCAATCATAACTCCACATCCCCAAATAAACTTTATCAGAACATTTTGTTTTGGTCAAAGTATAGTACTGTTCTCAAACTTTTTCCACAGATTGTGCAATCAAAATAAATCCAAATAGCACAAAATAGACATTTAAAGATTTTGTCTTTCTTTGATTTAACTATGTAAACTCAATGAAAATGTTGATCACATCATATTTTCATGACACCTGTGTTGCACAATATACATATGAAATTACTTTAGAATACTGTAACTCGTTCATCTTTCTTCTCAATCATATGATATACCGTATATAATTTTGGAATGTAGTAACCCTACTGTAAAACATTCAATGAATTATTAAAATGTGCTGAGAATTGCTTTATAGGTATAAAGAGCTAAATAAGGATCATCTAATTCTACCAGCTATTAACATATAAATTCAAAAAAAAAGAGAGAAAAAAGTCTGCTTTTGGTATTTTGTCCATATTACTTTTCTACTTTTAGAAGGTCGTAAGAGAAAAATAATATAAACTTTAGATTTACTTTTTACATATATGTATTTATCAATATTTCCATAAATAAACTTGTTAACTTAAGTCTAAGATTCATGCAGGGAAAAATTAGAATAAATCAAGGGAAAATACAGGCAATAATATGGAATAAGAAATATGCAAATACACAAAAGCACTCAGTAGAATAAAAGCTCAGGTAAAAAGTACATAACTTAGGGCATCATTCATTATTGTACACATGCAAATAAATATATACGGTAGCTACACATTTGGTAAAGAGCATGTACAAATTGAAGAGTTCATGAAAAATATTCGATGAATGGTTTGGAAAGTGATGAAAGGTTAAAGAACAAGTCATTTTCAGTCAAATGAACATACTAAAGGGAAATATATCTATCCACAAATACACAAAGAAGTGATAGAAGAGGGGAACAGAATAGAAAATAGAAAAGAGGAAAGACATGCAAAAATTAGGAAAGTCTTTAAATAATAAGGGATGTAAACCAAAAACAAACAAGCAAACAAACAAAAATATGCAATTCTTACCGCATTAGTATGTATCATTATTAAAAAGCCAAGATTGATGTTAGATACTTATTAAAAAATGTTCATAAATAATTAAGTTCACCCTGCCTCACTACAAAGAACAGAAACAATGATCTTCCTCCCAATGTTGAAATTCAATTTTACTTCCTATTTCTTTCTCTTATTGAAGATTTGCCTGCATTTAATCTTCTAACTCATAGTTGAAAAATATTTAAAAAAATAATGAAGTACAAAAGAAAGAAAAAATAATAAATAGCAGGATTAGTTTGTATGAGTATGATGTAGAATAAATTTTATTTCTTACTGGACCAGAAGCTAAAAATAAATTATTAAGTCATTATGTATTTCTACGTATTGATTTACTATGACAGGAGCTATACTAGGAAGTAATATAAATTCATTGTAAGAGCAGAATCCTTGAAGCTTTTTGTGCTTTCTTCAAGACCATGGGTGCCATGTATATATTTCAACTTCATACAACTACTAACAATCTCTCAATGTGCTGTTTGTTGCAATGAAACCACATTAAACCAGTCTGTATACAGTTGGAAAAGAACATATCAGATCTCTTCCAAGTAGTAGAATCATTTTTACAGATTAAAAAATATATATATCAAGATTTAGCAAAACTGAAATTATAAAGAAGGTATAAACAGTAGAGAAAATTTAAAAAATTGTTTCACTAATTCAGAATTCATTATTTGACCAAAGGCTGACAGGAAAGTTATTTCTGCCTTGATTACTAATTTATTACTTTTTATAGAGAGTAAATTAATAATGTAAATAAGATTGCAAAGAGGATCCTTGAAAATACTTAGTAGAACAAACTTTCTGAGCACTCTCAAGCACTTTAGAAGGATCCATTTCTACACAATTGATATGCTAATTACAAACCATTAAATCAAGTCAAGAATGTGTATTGGATAACACTTTGTTAGTTCAATGTGAGTTAATGTAGGTACTTGAAATAATAGAACTCAATTTCTCTCTGAAATATATTTTTAGGCTTTTCCTCCTTAATTGAAACTAAGCTTCCTCCAATTAATACAGATTAATGGAATTTTTTATAGTAGTCAATATTTAGGAACCAAAAGGTATTTCTGACTCTTCTATAACATAGCTATGGCCAGAGAAGAGGATTAGATTGGAAAAAAGTAAATCTAGAGTTAATACTATATCCAAATGAAATAGTACTTCCACATATAACAAAACATAACAAATATGATAAATTTGGATAAGATCTAAATCCAAATCGTTAATAATTTGAATATGTGTGTGTATTAAATAAAGACCAAAGAATATCTCTGCTAGCAAACACTGAAATAAAACAACTTTTAATATACAGATTTGTCTAAGAAAATGTGAGTCTTATACATGAATATATGTGTGAAAATGCTTTCCTTCTCTTTCTTAGAATGCACTGATAAAATGGTATTAAAATAAGACAAAGAACCTAGATAATTTATACATCATTAGAGCCCATTTTTATGATGGTGGTGAGGGTGATGGAGACAGGAGAAACAGGATAATGTAGATTTGAAAAACTTCACAGTGCTTTCCATCAGCATTATCAGTTTATTTACCATCATAAAAACCTGTGGCATACTAAATGTTATAAACTTCACTACTAGAGAGATGTTTATGGGACAAGAATAAACATTATTTCCCTTTAAAATAACCAAAGAATATGCTCCACTTCTGTACATTTGGCAGATGACTGAATATAGCCTTTAAAAATGCATTTTGGTATGCAAAAGTTTGATATAGCACGAAAGTAGAGAAGAATAAATGATTACTCCTTTACCCATTAATGGATTCAACTTGGACCAAGATTTTGCAGACTTTATTGTCTAATCCGCAGCCCTTCCTAGTTCTGACCTTCTCACTCTTACCTTCTTCTGTCTTGAGTTATGTAAAGCAAATCGCAGAGCTTATCTTTCATCCCAACATCTTTCGGTAATCATCTCCAAAAAATTATATGGGCAGTTTGTCATAAATGATAGTATAATTTTTTTCTCTATTTACTGTTCTAATTTAGTCTCAATGTTTCTTTGCTCTTTCACCCAAGTGGTTTCTAAATTCTCCATGAAAATGACCTCTTTTCTTTTATAACATAGTCAATAATAAAATATTCACATTTACTTTTCTTTTGGAGGAATGAGTGTGAACAAAATGTTGTGTTCAAAACTGTTTCAATTTCATACTACCTGAACTGTTTAAACACTTCTTAAAAATTTTCTAGCTATTAGAGAAGGGGGGAAATAATAGAAAAGAAAAAAGCAGTTTACCAAAAACTTGGTATCATTCTTAGCAGAGTAAAAACAAAATTAAAATTTGTCTATATTCACAATTGCTTTAATTCAGTCAAGCTGTGAAAGGTTTATCATGTTTAGTATGTTCATTTTAAAATCATTTTTTTCTCTTTCATTATTTAAAATGTTTCAACAAGAGATAAATTTTCAAAACATATTTCTCAGCTCATCATCAAATCTAATTTTATAAATCTTTATTGAATCTTCAGATAAATAAAACCTAAAACAGCAACAACCATATCTTTAAATGATTTTCCATCTATATTGTTCTGTCTAAATATTTTATTTAAAAGCAAAAACAGCATAACCACATTAATATTTATTTAGACATTTTTGGTAATCATTTTCTTTCATATAATGAGAGATTACCATAGGCTATTTCAGTGAAAGAAGTATTTCTCATACAAATTTTTGCATTATCTGATAGGTCTTCATATGTAAATCACATGCATCTATTTATCTCTGGTGAATGATGTCAAGTATCATCAATGCAAAATAAACCTTAAGCAACATTATCTTTCTAATGACTTCTCTCTTCCCAAAGAAAAATTAGCCATTTGTGTCAGGTACTTAGATATGATCATTCCAGCAAAAAAAA
>PVKE010026208.1:0-22468 GCA_004027555.1 Craseonycteris thonglongyai
GGGGGCGGTGGGAGTGGGCACCAGATGTGGGGGGGGGCTAGTTCTGGGTGGTGAGCACATGGTGAGATGCGTGGGTGATGTGATGTGGACTTGTGCATCTGGAAACTATCTAATTGTTACCAACCAATGTCACCCTATTAAATTTAACAATAAAAAAAAAATTTTAACAAGAACTTTTTACAAAGTTTTGACAAATGCACATGTATGTCTAATAATATTTACTCCCAACAAAACCAGCTACATATTTTGACATATCCTAAGTTTTTAAGTTCCTAGGATGAACAGCATGGTAACTCTAATAGGAGAAATCTAAATCTCTGTGCAAGCAGAAGATGTGGACCAATGATAATTCTAATAGGCTCCTTGCTAGCTAAAAATTACTGAGACTGTCTTCTTGGGACCATTACTAGATATTTCCCCCCAGGTGACCTGTTCTGTCCTAAGTTTTTGATGAGATTATCGATGAGAACCATTTCAAGACTGAAGAGGTTTTGGTGATTAATTATAAAATGCAATTGTTATTATAATAATTTGGTGCTAATGATTTTTCAATTTTATGTATATAAATTTAAGTGGTCTAGTTACATGCATGAAGATAGAGGAGATGCTATACACAAATACTTGTATTCTCTTGAAAATAAAAAATTACTTTTTAACAAGAGGCACTCTAATTCAATTTAGGTAAGAAGATTTCCTGAATACTTAAGGATCATTGTCTAATGGACATTGAAAAATTCAAAGCTCTGGCAGTTTGAAAAACAAACAAACAAAAATAACCTATATTTACTTTGGTGACAGTCTCTGATGATGTTTGAATGTGACCGAGAGTTTAATTTTTCAGAATAACAGTTAACATGGATAAGTCATAATAGGTTTAACAATTCAGGTCTCAAAGATATTAAATAATTACAACTGGATTGTCAATTGACTTTACTCAAATCTAAAAGGGACCTTCAATGTACTTATATTTTGCTGAAACATAATTCACTCTCAATGACTTTGAAAGGGACATTAATAGTTTTCTGAAAATATAGCTTTGAAAATTAAATCCATTATATATGTTCAAGATTATGGATGAAACTACTCTGTCAAATAAGTCATTACATTAGCACAATGAGGTATGAGGGGAGATAATAAGTGAGAAACAGCAAGTAAAAGGTACTTTGTACCACAATTTGCTTACATTTCACCAAAACGACCTTTAAAAGCAGGGCTGAAGGGTCAGGTTTATCACCACTTTTCCAGCCTTCAAGTAATATATTTCTATTTAGCAGAACAATTTGCTGAAAATTGCTGTAGTAAGAATAATGCTGGGTCCAGCTCCCTACCTTCCAACCAGGGGATTTGAGTGAGAGCAAATTCCGAGCACAGCAGTTAGCCAACCAACACTTCCCTGAAGCACAACACCTGAAGTGCACACGGCTATCAGGCTATCACTTTCCTCAAAAAAAACAAGCAAATCCAAAAGCAGACAAGTCATTAGAAACATTCTGGAACAAATATATATCAAAAAAGAAAATAACAAAATATTTAAATGCTGAAGTAGCATAATATGAATGAATATGTCTGTCACGCTGAGGCTGCTAAGTGTCGACTTGTCTGGTCATCCAGCTTTGCAAGTGATTTTAAGTGTTTACTCCCAAAAAAAGTATGTATGCAAAATCACATGCAAAAGATATTTGATTGAAGGTAACGGATTAAAGCATTCAGGTGTATTCCTTTATTTCTTGTATTAAAATTAAGAGTATTTTCTCTAACTGCCTGAATATCCTTTGACTTGAGAAATTCTCTTCTGCTCAAAGTACAACAGGGTTAAGTAAATATTTGTTAATCGAATATTAAATGTTTAGTGATTAACTTGAAGTGCAGGTGTCCATGTTCAAATATTGCATTGAACAAATGATTGATAGAATCCTCTTGGGCAATGACTTTAATTTCTTTTTAACATTTCTTCATTCTGTATAAATGATGTTAGCAGTGTCTTTTCTTCTCTTTGGTAGCTCTGATGTGCTATGCTAGTCTAAATGTTTGTTGTTGTTGTTGTTGTTGTTGTTGTTGTTGTTGTTTTGCCATGAAGTTTAAAAGAGGACAAAATTGAAACTGATTCAGAACACCGCAATGGTATTGATGTTAGGGATAAAAGAAATCCCGTGAAGCTGTTCCCCTTGACCTTTACTGGAAGATTTTTCAGTTAAGGGGTAGTCACTATGGGAAGCAATATTCTAGAAGTCCGTTGAGGGCTTATAATTGTGGGTGGTAAGACTCACGTTGTCCATAGACAATACCAATATGAGTGTCGGTGTTAACTTTCTTATTTAATTTGTTCTGGAATTCAACATGGAGGTAGATTAAAGGAGCTAAATGAGAACGTTAAAAACACAATACAAACTGGGTGACATACGATACCTCAGGATTGAATTGTATATATAATTCAAAGTAGTTGTCATCAGACTCCACTCTTTTTAGTAGGTACTAAAACTCACCAGGCTGAGTGACTTCAAGTAAATAAGATGTAATGAAATCAGAGCAATTATTTTATAAGCTATAAAAACACTGCTACTTATATTCTATAATTAACAATCATGATAAAATGAAATAATACAAAAAGTAATTTTTTAAAAATCATATGACACTTAATATACCTTCTATCCTTTAAGAAGTGGTGATTAACCATGGCATTACACTCCATCATGGGTCTGACCAAATAATGTTGTGATAATTATGGTTAATTTATTGAACTGTGTAAATGGTTCTATTTTTTTTTAATAGTTCTAAAGTGACACATATAATAACCCCACTTGCTCTCATGCACATTTTTTATACATGTTCTTTGAATGGAAAAAGGATAGAGAACAAAAGATTGATATAACCTGTGGTCCTTTTCACCTCTTCAATATCTTATATAATAATTTGGTGAATTCATAGAACTATTTCATCATGCATGTAAATAATTGGTACATGTGTTATATATTATAATAGAAAAAAATTTTAAGGACTTCCTGATCCTTTATTTACCTGTTGTGTCTATGTTATTATGGTCAGTCAAGAAGTGGAAAGTGCCAAGTACAATTTGGAACAGGTTAAGGTTTATCACCTTCTTTATCTCTGTGTTTTATTAGTCCTCATATCACTCTCTTTCTTTTTGAACATTGTTAGCCTTTTTTAAGATGAATCAACTGTGAGCTTGAATCCAAATTATCATAGCACTCACTGTACTTTAGTGACTATTTTGTTAATTTCTATTAAACAAAACATAAATATTATAAGTCAACGTGCTTCTAAAAATATTATTTACTCTATTCTAGACTCTATTCTAATGCTTTAAACCACCTTTTTAAATAAGTGTAATGACCATATGATGTAAATAAAATTATACTAACTTTTGATTGAAACATTTGAGACTCAGATTTATAAAGTTCACAGAAAATGAAGAGACTTGGTATTAAAAGGCATTTCTCTGTGGATAACGGAAGTCAAGCTTTTTGCCACAACCACAATGTCAAGAACAAAATGTCATTGAACTTTTATTTTAAAGATTCATTTTATTGTTTTTGACAGAGACAGAGAAAGAGACAGAGAGAGACAGAGAGAGACAGAGAGAAAGAGGGAGGGCCCAGAGCAGTCTCCATAGTTGTACATCATCAGTTTTCGACATGGTTTCATTCCAGACAGGTGGGCGAGGGACCGTGCAGAGTGGGAACTAGGCTGGGGGCCTCTCACATGGGAGACATGACCCCTTGAGCCAGGGGCCAAACTTGGGGAGCAAGAACAAAACTGGGGGCCTCCTGCATGGGAAGCATACCCCAGGTCAGCATATGGGTCTAAATGGGCCAGGGCCTGAATTCGATCCTGTGTTCCCGGGGTAGCAAAGTGAATACTTAACCCACTGAGCCATCCCAACTTCCCCCATTGAACTTTTCTAATTACTTTAAAACTATAAAACCAAAGGTATGAATCTTGAGCATTTTCTGTTCATTAAGAGTAAGCAAAAACAGGCAGAAAGTTGGGGGTTACCATGGTGTCCCATTTTTACTTTAATGATAGACAATAAATATGGTCAACTAAATCTCTAAGGTCAAATTCATTGATGGAAGTTTTTTATTATGAAAGAAGCATTTTTCTTTAGAGTTAGCTTACAATTTCTCCTTTATTTTATGATGTTTTTATGCAAATAGTAAAAATTCAGAACAAATATATTCAGAAAAGAAACATGATTATGACCTCCAGACTAATTGCCTTAAAGTTTTACTTCTGCTTTCAGTATTCTTCAACTTTCAAATAAAACCAGTCCTCATTTAAAAAAGTGATAAACGCTTGCTTTTTTTATGTAGATCCTCACTAAGTAGAAATAAAGGAAATATATTGGAGAACAATCGATGTTTAAAAATTTTAAAAATAACTTGAGTTTGAAAATTATAAATTAAAAATTTCTGTCATTAAATGATATATTTATTTGCTTATAACAATATAACAAGACAGCAGGGAATAAAAGGAAAATAGTAATTTGGAATAGAATCAGCATATTAGTACTTCTATGTCACTCATATGATTAAAGAGAAAAATTTTAAGGGAAATAAAATATTCTGAACAAAACAAAAATGTAACTATCAAAACTTGTACAGTGCAACTAAAGCAATGTATAGAGGGAAATGTACAGTATTAACTATAATACTTATATTTAAAGAGAATTCAAATCAATCTAAGCTTCTATTTAGATTAAAAGAGAAAGTAAGAGCAAAATAAATCCAAATTAAACAGAAGCAAGAAAATAATAAGAGAAGAGATCAATAAAATTTAGAACAGACTTATATTAGTGAAAAAACAGTGAAACTAAAAGCTGCTGCTTTGAAAATATTAATGTAGTTTATAAACTTGTAGCAAGATTAACAAAGGAAGAAGAGAAAACAGAAATCACCAATATCAGCTGTGACAGGAGTGCCACAATAGATTGTGACTATGTTTAAAGTGTCATAAGGGACTATATACAACTTGAGGGAGATGCAGTTTGACAACTCAGATGAACTGGGTCCAATACTTGTCAAGTATAATTGAATAAAACTCACCCAGAATAAAAGAAAAGATTTGTAATTATTAGAGAAATTTAATTGGTAAAATATTCCTAAAAATAAACCACCAATCACATGATTTAACTAGCTAACTCAACTACTACTTAAAAAATATATCATTTCTACACATCGTTATTCATTAGTGGAATGTGAATTAAAATCATGATGAGATATACTACATATTTACTAGATAGATAAAATAAAAAGTACTGACCATAACAAATACCAGGGAGAAAGTTGAGCAAACAGATTTGTCACGCGATTACTGGTGAGAGTGCGAACTGGTATGGCCACTATGGAAAAAAGTTTGGCAGTTGCTTCAATATGTATTTGCAATATGGCTCAGCCATCCCACTTGTATTTATACTAGAGAAATAAAAACTTATGATCACCAAAACAAACAAACAAACAAACAAACAAATAAATAAGGTATGTGAATGTTTATGCAGTTCTGTCCATAGTTACACAAAACTGGGAACATGTCTACTTGTCTTTGAATAGATGAGTGGATGAACAGAATGTTGTAAATACTACTCAGCAATTAAGAACTATCACCACAACAAAACTCAATGAATTATTGATATGTGCAGAAACTTGAATTTGAATGGCACTATTCCAAAGGCATTTTTTCAGTGGAAAAAGTCAGTCTCAAATGATGACACAATGAATGATTTCTATTTCATTTGATTTAATTTACATCACAGTCTCAAATAGATCCACAGCTATAGTGATGGAGAGTATTTCAGAGGGATAAGGAGGAGTATATATATGTTTGACCATAAATGAATAATACAAGATAGTTTTGGGGGAGGTGGGTAATGGAGCCATTTAGATCCTGATTTTGGAGTTGCACCAAACAAGCTGTCAATCTTGTCAATCTTACTGTATGACATTAAAAATATGAAATTAAAATAAAAGCATTGCCTGCAAGGTATTAGGTATAACACTACATACTGGAAACAAATTTTTGAAAAAAATTATTATAGAATTATTTCAGATTTATCATGATTTAAGTTACAAATAAAAGAGATGAATTTTCTGTTTTTACACATAAGCAAACATATTCTACATGGAATCATTATATTATAGTAATTATTGCAGATAAATCTCAAATTATTATTTGAAGAGTAATACTAATATTTGATCAATCCTAGAGAAAGAAGATTCTGGATTACAGTCTTTTTCAGTGTCTTTCTCCCAGATATCCTGCCATATAAGCCTGGAGTTGATTTATTGAAACATTATCAGTAGATTTCACAATTTAATTTGATCACTTTGTAGCCTGGTACTGACTGTTCCTTACAAGGCCATGAAGCACAGTCAATGATTTCCCCCTTCAAAGGTTACATGCTAAATAAGCATCATTTAAAGAGCCAACTGGGACATATCATAACTGCAAAATGTGAGCTTTGTTCCTGTGGCAGAGTTTATTTTATGTTGTATTATACTGATTACTCAATTGTAGTAATGTATTAATAAACATTTCATTTGTCTAAGTCTTGATTCTTATCGTAATAGTTATTAATTTGAGAATAGGAATTATGTATTATATTTCTTTTCCAACAACCCAGTAATATGGCTTGTAGACAGCAATAAATTTATTAAGAGTAAGTAAAGGTGAGATGCCCTTTCTGAGGAGACTTCAGTGTGTTCCTTATGTTGAGATCACTATAATGTGGAAATTTTCTACATAGGGAATTGTGCAGTCACTTTCCATTTTTTATTGCTGTAACACTTAAGGATAAAAATTTGAATATCAGTTAAATTATTCATTTTTACGAATATCAGAGCAAGGAATTTTAAGGTAAATACAAATTCCAATTTGATTATTTGATGTGAGGCCAATTTGTATTATTTGCATATTTCTAAGAAATAAGAACAAGTAATTAGGGGAAGCCGGGATGGCTCAGTGGGTTAAGCGCTCACTTTGCAGTGCTGGGGAACCAGGATCGAATCCTGGCCCCAGCCCTGGCTCGCGCGGACCCATGTGCTGACCTGGGTAGTTCCCCCAGTTCAGTTCTCTCTGTAGCTCTCTCTCTGTCAAAAACAATTAAAAAAAAATAATAAATAAATAAATAAATAAATAAATGAAAGCATCACTTAAAAAAAAAGAACAGGAAATTAATATGCTAGGACTAAAATCAAAATGGCAGTCTCTATAATTATCAGAGGACTTCTTAGTATTAGTTATGTAAAGTGGAAATAATATAATGTAATTATTAATATAATTATTTCATTTAAATAAAGAGAACAGCTTAAATGCTTAACATCTTTTTTTCATAAAAATATTTGTTTTTTTCAAACTAATCTCAACTTGTCAGACCTGTTTCCAGACTTTTGTCTTAAATATGTTAAAGATGCTGGGAAAAAAAAACAAAAAACAAAAACAAAAATGAGTGCATGTGTTGAAATACAGGGTTCAATTTCAAATATGATAATCTGTAATATATGGGTACTGGTTTTGCTCCATTTTCTCACAGATTCATTTTCTATTATTTTATGCCTCATTTTTGAGGTCAGAAATACTAATCTTTAAAGGTACCTTTTACTCTTGCTTCCTTTTTGGTCTAGTAAATGGTAGCTGCCATTAGGAGATATTAAAGGAAAAAGAAAGAACATTTGTTCCTTATTCTTCGCACACCTGTCCAATAACCATGGTTTGATGGTGGTTGTGTTTCCAAACTTTTAGTCAGAACTGCTGTCATGAAGCCTCCCTCCCTATAAACTAGAGATGTTCATGGTTCCCCACCATTCTTGGTCATTGTGTTCTTTATAACATCTTATTCTCTTATTCTTGGCCATCGTGGTAAATAATTCTTTCTTTACATTCTTTTCAATTAATACATTTACTGTTCTGTTTACTGTCAATTCTAGACTGACAGAAACTATCTTTACCTTCTTTAATGATTTCTTCCTCTATATTTCAAAATTACATTATTTTAAATGAAAAACATTTTAATATAAGAACATATATCATTTAATTATGAATATACTTCTCTTCATTTAGTTGGTATTTCAAACCTATTTTACGGGAAAATTATAGCAGCAATCTTGAAATAAAAATACTTCTAAAGGAGGAAGAAGTGACTTTATATAAACTGCCACCATTTTCTTTTACACTAGGGTAAAACTGACCTTTCCTCCAACCTTTCTCTAATAGATGACATTATGAAGAAAGGCATCTTCAAGCCACAAAGGGCACTGTTTAGTCAGGTCTTCATTTAAAGAGTACAGAGTCCAAGATGAAAGTAAACCTGGCATTTTTACCCAAGTCACTTGGAGGAAAATGTCATTTAAGCTATTGGATGATAATGGGAAGAAGTCCCAGAGTCATTTCCTAGAATTAATGAGAAAATGGCATGAGGGCACAAGAAGTTCCTCCTGTTTTGTATAGATTAATTGGCAGACATGTTTGTTTGGGGGACTTTAAAAAGAAACTTGGCAATAGATGTATGACCTCGTCAAAAGACAGGACTTTGGATTGCTTACTACTCCATGAAAGTTAAAGTTAGAAAAAGTATTATGTTTATTTTATCGCAATTAGTAGGAGCCCAACAAAGAAAATATACCTTCCTTCATGTCTTTCCAGTTTTGTGTGTTCTCTTGCTAATGAAATTCAAAGACTACTACTACCCTCAGGGCACTAACATAAATGTTTAATTTAATTATTGATTAAGTTGCTTAATCTGCATAAAGCATACAGTAATTATGCGAGCATAATCTTAATGTGATTTCTTATCTAAGTGGCACCCATTTACTAAAGACAATAAAAACATGCTATTGATACTTAACTCCTCAGTAGAAGTCAGGTGTAAAGTTGAAGAGAAATTAACATACCTAATACAGTTGTAGTTTATTAATACATATGTATAAATAAGGTGCATTTTTTTCAATTATCCTCTTAGTACTGTATTTATCATTTAATTATGAGCACATTCAAATATACTGTTAAAAATTAGGCAAGAATTTAAACAATTATCAACAAATTATCATTAATGGCCAAAGTTTCTCTGTTATATGTATGAGGGCTGTCCAGAAAGTATCTAGCCATGTACTCGTTCTGATTATATTGACAATGGTTGGATTTTTTACAGACAGCTATTGTACATATAGCCAAGCTAATTAAACTCATAAGTATGAGACTGGAATATTAATACTGCTAGTTTTATTCTTTGCTAGTGTAATTAAAAGGTTTGCTCAGAGACTAACCTTCAGATATTAAACTGGGGACAGCCTTTCAAAAAAAATGATAGTGATACGGCTTTGAGAGAGAAAGGAAAAAGAGAGAGAGAGAGAGACAATAGAATAAAAGTTCAATTTGCCTCATAGGATTCTGAGGTGCATGATGACTGGAAACCTAAAATCTAATAAAAGATAAACTGTCTACAAAAGTGCTGTCAAAAAGAATACAAAGAAGGTATCTAAGAAAAAGACAGCTCTAAGAAAGAAATCTGGGCAAGCTTTCTTTTTACAGCAATACAGATAATAGATTAGAAGGAAGATACATTCAACTATCATACAATTTTCTGCTTTTTAAAATACATTATTGGAAATAACCTTTGCAAAGTTTGTTTCTAATTTTTGGCAAATGGAAGAATGAAATATCATAGATAGAGGTATATTACCGGTAACCCATTAGTCTTCTGTGATGAAAGGTATAATGAGAAAAGTTTTCCTATACCTTATTTGGAAAACAAGTTTTTATGAAGCCATAGACAATGACAAAAGGGTGGGTCAGCTGAGGGTTGGGTTATTCTCTCTTTCAGAGTATTCAGGGCAAGCCAAGTCTGAGACTAGAAAGGAATGGGCTGCTATCCTGTCTCATCAATATACATCTGATAGGACCAATCAACTCTAGTTTAGCATGCAGGAGACTTGTATGGGATTGGAAGACATTTCTCTCATCACAAGTCTTGGAAGTATCAGTCTCACTGGAGAAAGATGTGTCCTGTGCTATTGGATTGGAGGAATAGACAGGATCTCAGAAAAAAAGTTGTATTAGAGTTGAACAAATGAATCTGGTCTGAGCTCTCAGATTAGGGAAAATCAAGATTTAGAAATGGCAGGAAGCTAGACCAGCTTCTAGGGTATATGACCTGTACAGTCACACAAGGCCCCATGCTCAGAAAGGTCCTGTGCTTGGTAATATTCTCTTGTTGTCTTGAAATTTGTAATACATTTTCAACAAGAGGTTCTGCATTTTCATTTTGCACTTGGCTCTGGAAATTATGAGTCAGGGCCTATGAAACAGGGGTTATATGCTCTGGTTAGTTTATCATATCCTGAATATCTCCAACTGTTTAAGAGGTCATTTCTTTCTTCTCTCAAATATAAGCTTTTCTTAACCCTAGAAAAGTGAAAGAATGTAGTCCAAAACTTCTGTTTGTCTCTTTCCTTCATACTTTACTCAGAGCTCCAGCATCTACTTAGTGCCTCATTGGCCAGGAATATATCAGAAGATATAATCCTTAGGTACTTAAATTAAACCTATACATCTAAGCCATTTGTCTTTTCTCTATCACACTGCTGTGAGAGTGTGACAAGAATCTGATAAATCACAATATCCTCAGTGGAAGTCACAAGCCTTTTAAAGCTAAATGAGAGAAGAGGCAGTCAATATGAAATTATTGATCCCTATGGGCTGTTCAGTAGTATAGGAAGAATTATCTCCACCTGTTTATTATTCTTTTTACTGTGGTTCTTTTCTCACTAATGTTTCTCATTAATAGTTCCATAAAGCTTCCACTAGTCATTGAAGCAGTATAGCATATTGGTGAAGAGGATAACTCTAAGCTAGATGATTTCAGACCAATTCCTGAACCAGCACTTCCTAACTGTAACTGAGAAAATACTCTCTTCCCTATGTATGTTTCCTCAGGTATGTATCAAAGAGGATAAATATTAGTACTTAATTCATAAGTTTATTGTGAGAATTGAATTTGTTAATACAGTAACTGCACTTTGAAAATCTCGTCACGTTTTATCTGCTCTGATATGAAGATTTCAGATAGGAGCTTTGCATGCTTTTGATGTGAAAATATGTCTAATCATAAAAGATCAGCCTCAATGATAAGAATTAGAGTTAGGAAACATCACAATTTTTAGCAGCTTATTACAATATTAAAGACAACCATATATCTTAAACTTATTAGTAGCTTCAAGGGCGAGAAATTGAAGTGTTATAGTTTGACCATAAAGTTAATTTATACGCCTTTGCAAGAGAAAAATAAATGTGTCTCTTTCACCACTCTGTGGCCTATAATTGATTGTAATTACCAGTTTGCACAGGACTGTATTGGTAGGAGGGTCAAAGATTACAAAGAACTTTCCCATTGCTCAGTAGCTAATAGGACACAGCTGCAAGGGAAATAAAACCATTTAATTAAACTTTAATTTTTTTTTGTTTCTTTCTTTAGGCAACATGGTTATAATTTTCATGTCACCAAAGAACTAGCAGAAAAATCTGCATATAGCAAGAGCAGGGTTTTTGTATAGGGGAATCTTACTGATCTTGGATACTCCAACTGGTCCCCACTATCTTCAGATTGACTAAAATCTGACTTTAGCTAACTGTTACTTGATTGTCAGATGATTTTTAAGTATATTAATATTTATATGGACAATAAAAAAGATAAATAAGAAAATAAAAATCTTATTATTCTAACATATCCTCCCTTTTGTTCACTATTTGTTATGCAAATTGCCACTAGTTTTCACTTTTCTATGATTTATAGACTAAAGGGAAAAAGAACTAGATATATCTTAAGTAGTTTCTAAGTATTATCTTATTTTTCTTAACATATACATAATCTCCTGCACCATGGAAATATTTTTTTCACAAAACAGTATAAAATTTTCTCATATTCATTATTAATTAAATACCCATGCTCAAACAAGAACAACTATACAACTTGACAATAATTTTTCCAGGCATATCTTATGTTATAATCAAATATGAGATTATAGGACAGATCAGTTCATATCTAAACTGTGTTATTTCCTACAGAGTTTAGATAGTTGAGACAAATAGTCCCTGTAATAGTTTACAGTTTTTATTGGATGTTCACTTTATATCCTTTTTATTCTGATTTCAACAGTAAATATATATCCACTGTAGTAAATTTAGAAATTCTTTGTCCCTCCAAAAAGGAAAGTCTAAGAAAATAATTTGAAATTTTTTACCCAGAGAAAAACAATTTTATTGTTGAACATATTTTTTGCATACACACAAATGTATACAAATTCTTTCACACTCACACACAAGGGTTTATAATGGCTCTGTGAAATATATATATTTTAAACAAACTATGATTTCACCATGTATTTAAATTTGATAATTATAGATTATGCTAATTATGATATATTACATAAAAATATATAGAAAATAAATGTCTAATTTTTCTGTCTGGAGGTACGCAAACAGGAACAGAAATTACATAATATTTTATTCTTGGAATTGAACATCATGAATTAGTAACAGTCTCAGTAGGGCCTCAATCAGAGTAAATATCTTCCCTTTAAAGATCTAGGGCTTCAGGTAGGCTGAATTCTTTGAGGAACAAGAGAACATTTTGGTGCGATTTAAGTGGCTTTTATGATAATCTTTACATGATACAGTAACCTATTTTACTTATTTTTGCTTCATAGTCAACCCTAATCTCCGTTTATTAGAACACAGGAGTATTATTCTATTTCTTGCTTTCCTAAAGTCCTAATAAGACCACCCCTGGTTTCCCACTGATTTGCTTTTTTTAATGCTGTGCATATTTACCTCTACCTTTTCTACATCAAAATTTACATGATTGTTTCTTATCCAGTTGTCCATTGGTACATAATGGCATTAAAAATGTGCGTTTATTAATAGAATAGAGATGGTCAAATGCCATGGGGTTTGTAAAGATGAAATAGGCACAGTCCTTTTCTCAATAAGCATGGATAACCACACTAGAAGAAAGGATGTAATTAGAGTAACAAAGAAAATCAAATGTAGTTCTACGAGAATCATATGCCAGACATTGAATGATTTGGTGAATGTGGTGGAAGGAAGTTTTTGTGAAAGATGCACCATTTCTATGAGTTGCACCTGTACTTGCCCTCTTTAGACTCAATTCCACGATTGTGTTTTCTACCTACAAAAATCAGCCTTTAGGTTACTTTATTCTACTCTACTGGATTCTTACCAAAACTGTGTAATAAGGCTACTGATGACCTACAGGTTGCTAAACCCTGCAGTTATTAATTATCCTCATCTTGTTGCTCTTTCAGCAAGTTTTGCCTTAGATCAACACTTTTATCTTCATCATCTACATATTCATTTTCTAGATGATCTTATCTAATCTAAGGTTTTGAATATGATTTATATAGTCACATCTTCCAATGTATACCTCTAGCCTGTATTTCTACACTGAATTATGGATTTGCATTTTAACTTCCTATTCTACTTTTATCTGGAGGTCTGTTAGGCATTTCAAGTGTAACTTACTCAAAATTGAGTTCTTTCTTCATGCCTGTTCTATTCACTGTTATCTTGTCTTAGTTAATGAAAACTTCATCCTTCCAAGCTGTGATGCCAAAATCCTCAATTTTCACTCTTTATAGATGTGAGTAAAAATTCTCACAAGTCATATGCATTAGGACTGGAAAGTTAACTGGTTTTAGCTTCAATATCTATGGCAAAACCTAATCAGCCCTCAATAACACTGCTATCCATATCACCATTCTCTCTCACTTGGATCACTGAAATAGTTTCCTAACTTTTCTGTCATCTGCTCTTGCCCTTACAGATCTGTGACCAGAACAATGGCCAGAAGAAACTTGTTAGAACTTGAATCAGACTACTTCCCAAAACTCTCCAAGGCCTTCCATCTCATTTGGAATGAATGCAAATTCTTTATAAGGTCCCTCATGGCCCTGCATTATCTGCCCATCATCTCTCTGACCTCTTCTACTAACATTCTCCTCTATGCTCAAACCATAAACACAGAAGGCTGGCGCTCGCTTCAGAGCCTCTTCAATTTGGAGTAATTCTCTCTCCATGTTCTTCTCCAAATAAACGTATGGCCCACTCTCTCAGTCTCAGAATTTTATTTAAAATGCCATTTACTCCATGATTTTTTTCTTACCACTGTAATTAAAATTTTAACTTTTCACTTTCTTTTTCCCTTCCTGGTGTTATTTTCCTTGATAGTAATTAACCTCATCTAGCATGCTATAGTGCAGGGGTCTCCAAACTTTTCAGCCCGCGGGTCGCATTAACTATCAAACAGCAGTTTGGGGGCTGACTACACACTTGAGGTTCAAATAAAAAAGAATCAAAACATAGATGTTGTTTTTAATTATT
This sequence comes from Craseonycteris thonglongyai, assembly GCA_004027555.1. Taxonomy (NCBI): domain Eukaryota; kingdom Metazoa; phylum Chordata; class Mammalia; order Chiroptera; family Craseonycteridae; genus Craseonycteris; species Craseonycteris thonglongyai. The sequence goes on from PVKE010026208.1 coordinate 14,407, forward strand.
TATTTAATATTATTTTATTCAGATAAAAAGGTCTCCACAGGCCGGATGAGAGGGCCTTGCGGGCCACATCCGGCCCACAGGCCGTAGTTTGGAGATCCCTGGTTTGAATGGAAAGTATTTGAGCAAACATTTATATATAAAAAAAGAAAATGTATATTTTAGTTTATAAATTATAATTTTCAATCTATGTTTGACTTGATTTAGAATTAATACATATAGGAAGATGTTTGGACATGAAAGGTATTTGAATATAAACTGCAAAAAGGGAGTTAAACTTGGATTAAAGGAAGCCAAAAGGATTTAATTTAGTGATCACTAAGGCACAATTGTATGTTGGAGGACAGAAATAAAGCAGTAAACCTCTAGTAATGTACTACTTTAGGAATATCTCTACTGACATATCAATAGCTCCAAATGATGTAATATCATCCTTCTAGAAGTGATTTACAGGAAGTGTTGGAAATGAACTAGTGGCAATATTTGAACTAATTTTATGTGCTAGTGTGAGAGAGTTTGAGAATATTCCTGACATTCTTCAAATCATGTTCCAGTTGAAGAAACGAAAGAATAATTTAATTCTGATGGTGACAGAGTCAAGGAGCAGGGTATTTGCCTCAGAGCGTAGAACAGTCCCACACCATCACTTGAGTTCATTTTTGCACCAGGTGCCTTACATGTGAGTATTCCACACACATTATGTTGATCAGGTTCTAATTCCCGGAGGGTGGGGGGGAGTCCACCACAAATTCTGTATGCACAGTGCTGTGTTTAGCACCATCCATCCTTGATGTGATTTGCTCTTCATGACATTTGCTCTGCAGAACCAGTTTTCATTGCCTACCTTATTTTCTTCATATTTATACAGAATGGCAACTTGCTCATTCTTACTAACTTGTTATTCTGCTAAATTGTAGCCATGACTTCTGCAAATCACCTCTGAGTAGCTGGTATATATATACACACCTACGTTTTACTAAAGTGAAATTGGGTGAATGGAGTAGGTGATGAGGGGATTGGAGCTTTTACAATTAGGATCTTGTTCTGGGACTTGGACTTTATGTTACTTACAGAGCCAAGCAAGCAGGTCTTAACAAAGATCGTAACGCAAGCAATCATAGAATATCAGAATTAAAGATATTTCAGAGATCATCTGCTTCAGCATTTTATTTGAGGCTCAGAGATTTGGAATGATATTCAAGGTCAGTGATGATTAGGGTTGTTAAAAAGTAGAAATGAGGGAAACTGGGATGGGTCAGTTGGTTAAGCGCTCTCTTTGCAGTCCTGGGGTCTGAGGATTGAGTCCCACCCCAGTCCGCATGGACACATATGCTGAACTGGAGTGTGCTTCCCATGTGGGAGGCTCCCTAGTTCGGTTCTTGCCAGGGTGAGCTTCCCATATGGGAAGCCCCCGATTTGACCCCCAACTTGTGGAGAAATGCCTCCCGTGCAGGAGGCCCCCAGCCCAGTTCCTGCCTGCATGGACCCTGCCCACTGTGTTCAATGAAACCACATCAAAAACTGATGACATACAACTATGGAGACAGCTCTGGGCTCTCCCGCTTCTCTCTGTCTCAGTCTCTCTCTGTTCCTTTCTTTGTCAAAAGAATAAAATCTTAAAAAAAAAAAAAAAGTAGAACCTCATTTTTGCTCCCTTATCAACCTGCTCTGGAAATATATAAAGCTTTTTTTGGAAAGACTAGATATATATTTTTGTAACATCAGGATATATAGTGGGTATAAAAGAGGTAGAAAATTCAGATTTAAGGGACAGGTCTATAGTAGTAATCTGCTATTGAAACAACAAACCAATACTTACTAGCTTGCCACAACAAGCATTTTTTTTTTTATTATATGTAAATATGTGGGTCAATTGGAGCAAACCTGCTTCAGCATGGGGTTCCAATTGTGCTTTTTGTGAGCTATACAAGTCTTCCATGTGTCCCTTCATTCTCAAACCAGAAGTTATAAGGTATATAGTGGTCCCAAGGTAATACTCATATTTCAATCAAAATTTTCTCCATTTCTCCTATTATGCAATTTAATTTTATATCTAAAATAAGTGGCTCTATAATGTAGTTTTAGAAGATGCATGCCTGTCATCATGTTGTCTACTAAAAGACTAATGACTGGGTATAAATTTTATGAAATCTATAAAAATGTTTATATTATTTCGAAAGACTCTTTTAATTTTCTACTAAATAAAATTTTTTTGTTCAACATTTCACATGGAATCATGCTATCATTTATTCCCATTTGATTACTTTATTACTATTTTTTTTTCTCCTGAAGAAACCTAACATTGGCTTTGCCTACCTTCATCCCTCATCTAGTTTTCTCAGAAAGCCATTTACTGAATGGCTTATTATGTAGAATTAATCAAGCCTTAATTGTATTGTCTTCACAATGAAGAAGAAAAAAAATCTATTCTACAGCTGCAGTTTGCATACCAAGACCCAACTCTTTGTGTTAATCACCCACACTTTTGCTTGTAAATCATGAATGGCTTAATCTTATCAATAATCCATCAGAAGAATTGGAAAAGCTTGGGTTCCACTGAAAATGGAACTGTCACCTATGGAACCAACTGACAATGCACTTATTATTCCCATGATCATCCCTTGCAAGTTGTATAACTGTACACGAACTTCATTTCTTTAGCATGCATTCTGCTTTAATCCAAGCTAACTTTATTTTTCCTGATAGAACTATAAATCAATTTGCATTTCTATTCTGGATTCTCCTACCTGTGCTTATACTGTATGTCTTTTCCTGTTAATCATTAAGCCCTTAGGATATTTGGTTCTCTTTAACACTAAATTCATTTAAGAATAAAGCTACAGGTCTATTACTAGGTTACAGTAACTAAACCGCAAACAATGAGTAAGTGTTTAATAAAACAAAGCTAACACCTTGGCCTCAGTTATATTTCAGCTCCAGAATCACAAGAGCCAAATGGTCCCATGGACCTCATGCCTTGGAAACCAGACTGAACGACTCTAATACTGATATCAGGACCTGAACCCATATGATCAATCGCTCCCTGCCCTAGCTGTGAACAATCAGTAGAGCACCCAGCCCCACATCCCATAGCAACCGTGATTAGTAATTTTTCCTTTATATAACATAGCCACTAGACTCCGAGGCCATTGACTCTGAGGTCAGGTTAAGAACATTAGCTCACCTGTGTATCCAGACGTGGGCACCAACTCCTTAACTAAACCTTTACTTTCTTTGAGGCAAACTCCTACTCATGTTTTTTGTTGGTTTGGATGTGCACACAGGCAAGTGGACACTTTCAGTCCATGGTAACACTTGTAACATAAATTCACCTCACTTTGAATGTATGAACCATGGAACATAATGAAATGGAGTTTGTGGCTGATACTGTCATTGCTCTGCATATATACCCTTGAATTCCTAGATTATTTTATGCAGAATGCACAACAGGGCTTTCACTTTAAAAGCCAACGTTAGTATTCTTTTTCTTTCTTTTTCTTTTCTTTTTGGTTAAGTTGTTAGAAACCACTTTACCTTTCTCCACAGAGAGTCAAACTTGCCTGGATATTTAAATATTCCTTTTAATTAAAAGGGACAACTTTTAACCAATACCTGTGGGGCATAAGAATATAAATATTAATAATTCATACCTTTTTCCTCTGAGTGGATCATTTGGACCTAAGATCTATACTATTTCCAGAGCTCTTCTCTCAAGTCAAGCCAGAGTTAACTCTAACAAGACTTTGCTTGATACCACAGCCTTTACTCGCCCCCTTCCCTTTTCCTAGTCCTAGGTTAGGCTGACCAGCCTTCCCATTTTATTTTACATTTTTTTATGAAAAGTTTTTTTATTGTATTTGGTTTCAACTTGGAAAATTTATTAAACTATTACATTTATTAGGGTGACATTGGTTGGTAAAAATTGCATAGGTTTCATTTTAAATGGGACAGAAAACAACAGTACTGGCCCATTTCAAATGGCACATGTGGTCAGCCTATCCTAGGTCCTTATTCATCTATTAGAAAGACATCCTCAAGATACATTCTTGGGCATGCTTTGCCCTTTTGTTTTTAATCGCATATTAGTCTGTTCCTGTAGCTCTTCTGGTTGATAATTCCTTAACTCCTTTGACAATGCATCTTCCCCAACTGGTCATGTTTCAACTTGACATACTTATTAGCTTCGTAACAAGGAGAAGTGGATTTCAGATTTTGAGGAAAGAAATTATAAGATTATAAGACATTCACAACAATTGAATCTTCTGTATGGTCCTAAAACTTACCCTATGCTTGCCATATTATAGCAAGTCATTCTAGCAGACCAAGAGGTCCAATGTTCCCTAGGGAATCTATTCAGATGTTCCTATTGCAAGTCTCAAAGCCCTACTCCTTCCCTATCTGCCCTGTGACTCTAGCATCAGAGGCATACTGAGGCTCTGAAATGAGGCCTTCTGTAGTTCTATTACTCTAACCACCAAGCCTATGCTTAAGATTATTGATCTGATTACAATAATTGACTAAAATAAGAATGATACTTAAAAGTTTAACAAAAGTAATGGTTCACCTTGTACATGGCTGGTAGGACTGCAAATTGGTATAACCACTATAGAAGACAGTATGGAGATTCCTCACAAATTTGGGAATGGAGTTACCCTATGACCCAGCAATCACTTTTCTGGGTTTCTACCCCCAAAATGTGAAAACCTTAGTCTGTAAAAAACATATGTACCCCAATGTTCATTGCAGTGATGTTCATGGTGGCCCAGTCATAAAAACAACCAAAGTGCCCTTAGATAGATGACTGCATAAAAAAGCGGTGGTACATATATTATACAATGGAATATTACTCAGCTATAAGGAAAAATGAAATACTGCCATTTGCAACAACATGGATGAAACTTGAGAGCATCAGGCTCAGCAAAATAAGCCAGGCAGAAAAAGCTAAGAACCACATGACTTCACTCATGTGTGGAATATAAAACTGAAGCAACGAACGAACAAAAACTCATGGACACAGTCAATAGTTTAGTGGTTACCTGAGGGTAAGGGGGGAAGGTAAGTAGAGGAGGGAGGGGAAGTTAAATATATGGTGATATTAAGAAAACTGGCTCTGTGTAGTGAACACATATTGTAATAATACATGGGTGAAGTACTGTATAATTGTACACCTGGAACCTATATAATTTTTACAAACAAATGTCACCCCAATAAATTTAACAATTAAAAAAAAATAGTAATGGTTCATATTAAGTGAAACAGTTTTATTAGAAACACCCTGGCAGAGTGTTATGGGGGGCATATAACAGTGATGTAAGAGGGGTGGTTATTCTAACTGGAACAATTATGAAAGATTCAATAACTTCAACCTCCTTTCCCCATTGTCTTTTTTCTCTAGTAAGGCTCAGAAGACACTACCTTCACTAAGGTTATAAGGATTACTTTATGGTAGAGACATTGGTCTTCTGACTCTGAGGGTGAGCACAAAATGTAGTATATACTCTTAAATAATGTATTATAGAATTGTACACCTGAAACCTATATAATTTTACTAACCAATGTCAGTCCAATAAGTTTAATTAAAAAAAAAAAAAAAGCTCAGCATGAGCTGTCCTCTATAGATTAGGGTTAATGAAAAAAGTTGAATTTATTGAACTGGGCTCTTTAGTGATAATGAGTATGATCAGATTTCAGAATAATAGACACTAAGTGCCAGCATTTAACTTTTAGAGAACAAGAACACTGAATTACTGAAATATGAACACAAGACACAGGTAATTCCAAGAAACAGAGCCTATACATTAAAAAAGAATATGAATGTGCATTAGGAAGCACCGCTATAACACAAAGGCAAGTGGTGGTGATTGCTCCAATCTCCCTCCAAGAATTCTATGGTGATTTACCCACATTACTGTATTAGATGTGGTATTTTTGCTGAAACAGATCAGCTGGACCTCTGACACTTGATATGCAAATTGTCTACAAATGAGTGTTCTCTTTAATACTCATTAGGGAAAGAAATCAGAAGTAGTTTGAATGCGTGTAGAAAAGACAAGTCTACATATTTATAGATGTTGCTTAATATTATACTCATTTGACCTTATTTTTTCTATGTTCTAATTCCCCAATTTTCTAGTTTTTCTTTTCCTTAAGAACACTTTCTAATATTTAACTTTTACTTGAATATTCACCTCAAAATTTGTTTCTGAGGAACTCAACTTAAAACATATTCCCCTGCATTTGGGTTGTTTTTTTTTGTTTGTTTGTTTTTTTATAAATTCACACAAATAAATTTTGAAAGAAGAAATAAGTACAAAATGAAAGAAAACAAACATTAGCCCATCTATATATGTCTGCTCACACAAAAAGTATGAGCATTTTGGTCTTTTTAATAGAATACAGTGATCCCTCGTTTTTCGCGGTTAATGGGGACCAGAACCTTCCGCGAAAGCTGAAAAACCGCGAAGTAGGACTTGCCCCTAGGAATGTTCGTGTATGCGGGTACAAGAATGTTTTAAATATGTCAACAGTATTCATACTTTACTCATTTAAGACAAAAATTACAACAGTATACGTATTTACTTAAACGTGTCAGTGCTCATTAATGAGGTTAATTACAAAACCTTGTACAGTAATAAACATGAATCAACATTGCTTTCTGAGAGAGGCGAGGAGTCTGGTGTTGGTGGCGGAGGAGAGGCTGTCACTTGCCTCGTAGAAGCGTTAGGCTCACTCGGAGCCTCTTCTGCTGGAGGCGCTGCCGGTAGAGCCAGGGGCTTTACCTTGGAGAGAAACATGGTGATGGGGAGTTGTTGTCTTTGTTTTTTCTTTTCCTTCAAAATTCCCCTGTACAAGGACAGAACCCCGTCAACACGATTGCTGAACTCGACAGCTCGAACCCTATTGTCGTCCATGTCTTGTGCAAATTGTTGCATCGCTCTTGCCATGTTGCACAATTGTTGCAGATTCTCCAGGGTAAGGCCACACTTTTCAGTTTCTTCTTCTTCCTCTTCATTTTCTTCCTCACTTGCAGACTTTGTCATCTCAAGGAGGTCTTCAGCGGTCAGTGAGTCTGAGTGGCCTCCCTCACTGATGAGGTTAGGAAACTTTTCCTCCACGTAATGACAAGCAGCATCGTTGTCAGCAGAGGAAGCCTCACTATACAGAAGCACGTTTCTGAGGCCGTATCTTTTTTGAAATTTTCCGAACCAGCCTTTGCTGGCTGAAAAGCCTCGTCCTCGAGGAGGCGAATCCCTCCTGGCAGCGCTAGTACTGGCTTGAGGTTCGTCAGCACCTTCTTCAGCCTCTTCATTGTCGTCATCGGACAAGATTTGGTCGTAGAGAGCTTTGGCCTTTGTCCTGATCATATTAGTGTCCAAACTCACTGTCTTTTTCCTGCCATCAGCAATCCACAATGCCAGTGCCGCTTCCATGTTCACAATTCTGTTATGACGCGGAGTTACCACACGTTTCGCTTCTTTATTGAAGGTGATGGAAGCCGTTTTGCGGATGTTTGCTTCCTCTTTCTTGATGGACCGCACTGTAGATTCATTCACCCCGTCATGGCGTGCCACAGATGCATCACTTCTGCCCTCTTTGATCATATCCAAAAGTTTCACTTTTTCGCTGATGGTCATCATCTTCTTCCTCTTGGGCACCCCGGAGGAAGCTTTCACAGGGGCACAGCGCTTAGGCGGCATTATAAGGGCTTAATTAATAAAAAAAGTGATCGCTTAAACAAAACAAGTTATCGCCAACACAACACTAAAATACAGTATGCGAGACAGTCAACATCATGGACAAGACTGGCGAGATCCAACGAGAAGATGCAGGTGAGGCTGCGATGATGCGCAGACCATCACCTCACAGGGATAAAGCCACTCGTCCTCTCATGGGTCGATGTCGCCCCGGAAACCAATCACGCGCCTTTATGAGAGCCCGTGGGATGTGCTCTGAGTCAACTCATCTCTTTGTTTCACATGCAGGGATCCTTCTCTCTCGCGCATCCACATGAAACAACGCTCCTTTCGGCAATGTGGCTGCCGACACGGTTGTATTTTTTCATTTT
>PVKE010026209.1:0-22437 GCA_004027555.1 Craseonycteris thonglongyai
TAAGATGGTGGTCTCATATGATTATGATGGCGCTGAAAAATTCCCATTGCTTAGTGACATCAGAAACAGCATACCGTTATAGTGCAAAGCATTACTTATGTGTTTGTGGTGGTGCTGGTGTAAACAAACCTGTGTGGCCAGTTGTATAAAAGTATAGCACATACAATTATATATAATAGATAACATAATACTTAATAATGATAGCAAACAAGACTGTTCTTGGTTTTTGTATTCACTATACTGACTTTTAGCACTGTTTTAGAATATAGTCTTTCTACTTATGAAAAAAACTTGCCTGTAAAGCATTATGCTGTATTACTCCAGTAGTAGCTGCATATATCTCATTTAGAGAGTCTCTGGACTGCACCATATTCTCTGGTGCTTTATTAATTTTATGTTGTTTTGTTAATATGCTATGTAGGCTTGTAGCTTAGGAGCAATAAGCTACACAATATACTCATAGCCTAGGTGTGCAGGAGTTTATATCATCTAGGTTTGTGTAAGTGCACTCTGTGATGTTCGCAGAATGACAAAATAACCAACAACATTTCCGTGAACATATCCCAGTGGTAAAGTGGTCCATGACTATATCAGGAAATCTTTTTTAAATTCTGTAAGTAGTTTGTGCTTGTTAAGAAAAAAAGCATTTCAAACTTTGGGTTGGCCATTCAATGACTTCTTCCAATATAAAAACTCATGTTCTTCTGGGATATTTAATTAACTTATTTTTAATGTTTTATTCCCAGACATGTTCACTATTTTTTTTTATTGGATTGCTTACATGTAATTACTCAGATCCTGGGCATTATCCTGGTCAACTGTCCCCCTTTTCTCCGGGTGAGAATTTGTCAAAATCTGAATAGATCACTCTTCCTATAAAGACTATAATATGTATATCATCATATGGAATAGATTAGGGAGATTTCACTTTCAGTGTATAATTTTTTAAGGTATACTTTTGTTTTTAAATTGAGCATGTATCCTTAAATCTACTGTTTCTAAGTCACAGACTGAGGAAACTTCTCCAAAGAATAAACCTTCAGTCTTCTGTGTAGATCAGGGAGAACTTTTATATGACAGTGTGAAATTAAGAAGAGAAAGGGAATCTAATACATTAGACTCTCAGTTAACCAGAACTGAAGCAACTGGCAAAATTGCTTGAAAGTGGCAGTTGCTTGAGTGCTGGTTAAAAGAGAGTCTATGTACATTTATCTGACATCTACCAATTCCCATGGGTGTTGGTTAATTGAGAGCCCACTGCACAAGAACTTTCAAATAATTTTCTTGTCATAACATACTCGTAAGGCCACCATCACTTCTCTCTCAGAGATAGCGAACTACACCAATCACTGAGTGGTTACTGGGTCCTACACAGTTGATATATAAGTGCTGCATTGTGAGGCTTCTTGGCTTTCTCCTCTGCCATTTTAAGGGTTCCATTCCTTAGGACTACTTGATAAGTTTTCTTTGTTCATCCTTAAAAAATTTTTTTATGATGTATCCTCTCTGAATTCCTTGCCAGTTGGTTTATAACACTAATAAAACATTTTAATGGGTTTCTTAGGAGGCTGTGGGGACTAGTATGTCTATATACAATCTCTTATCTTTAACCAGAAACCTTCCTTTATCTTGTAAATGTAGTGAAATCAGAATTAAGTATCAGTGTTATATTAAAAAAATAAAATAAAAATAAAATATTACTTCCAAGAGCTGAGAATGCACCAATCTTAGGCTAAATACAGATTATATATAATTGCAAGTAAGTGTGTTAGCATTACAGAGCATATGAAAATTAATGATCTCAATTAATGATAGTCCTGATCTCAAAGGACTATCACTATAATTGGGGAGATTTAATAACTACTGCCATGAAAGAGTAAGGGAATACCATTAGAAATTGACCAATACCAATCCAATGAGTTACATAGAATCTGAATTATACTTATAATAATCCAAAGTGATTAATAAAGATATGTCAATCAAGGTGAATTTTAGGATGCTAGAATAGTTCTTGTAGTAGTTAATAGTAGAGATGGGGAAGGTCACAGCAGTTGTCTTTTAAACCTAATCTCTTTATGTTTGCTGGAAAGGCTTTGATTAGAAACAGACCACTGGGAACTCTAAGGACTGGCATTTACTTTGTTACACAAGACCCTATTCTCTGCTATTTGTATATTGGATGTGGGGTCTGTTATCTCAGTCGAGTGGTGCCTGCCTCAGGGTCATCTCAGACATAACTCAGGACTTATTTTGGCCCCTCCTTCTTGAGAGAGAGAGAGAGAGAGAGAGAGAGAGAGAGAGAGAGAGAGAGAGAGAGAGAGAGAGAGAGTTATTTAGATAATTTAACTTTTAAAGAGAGAACACTTGGAGATGCAAGGATGGCTCAGATGGTTGAGTGCTTGCTTTGCAGTCTGAGGTCCGAGGATTGAGTCCCAGTCCTGGTCCAGGCCTGTGCAGACCCATATGCTGAATTGTGGTGTGATTCCCACGTAGGGGGAGGGCCCAATTTGGTTTCTCCCAGGGCCTGTTTTCACATAGGAGGCCCCTGGTTCAGCTCCCGACTTGCAGGGGCATGCCTCCCATGCTGGAGGCCCTTGGCCTGGTTTCTGCCCTGCATGGCTCAGTACCTATCTGTGTTGAATGAAACTATGTTGAAAACCTAATGGCACATAACTATGGAGACTGCTCTGGGACCTCTCCCTTGTCTCTCTGTCTCTATCTCTCTGTATCAAAAACAATAAAATAAATCTAAAAAAACAAATAAACTTTCATTTCAGTTCATAAACTGGAATCACTAAAGTAAGCCTGTCCAACCCATGGCCTGTGGGCCACATGCCACCTAGGATGGCTTTGAATATAGTACAACAGAAATTTGTAAACTTTTTAAAAACATTATGACATTTATTTTCCTTTTTTTTTTTTTTTTTTTTTTTAAGTGCATCCACTTTCATTACTGTTAGTGTATTTTATGTGTGGTGCAGGACAATTCTTCCAATGTGGCCCAGGGAAGCCAAAAGGTTGGACACCCCTGTACTAAAGGGAAGTTTTACAATTCCAATTTCTGTCCCCAGATATCTCTTTTGTTAATGTTTTGTAGCACTCATGGAAGTAAACAGACTACTTTGTACTGTAGTTCAGAGAATAGCAGAACAAGATACTAAGACCACAAGGCTATTTATCAAAGAAGTTCATGAAACTGGTTAGTCAGTGTTTTAAATAGGGCAATTGCAGAAATAATAGTGCCTATGTGAGGTAGACTTTATGCTTCCTTAGGGCAATGTTATTGTATCACATTCATATAGACCTACCTGTTATACTGAATATTATGAAATATTTAGGGAAAAAATCATGAAACTAGGTAATGTGGCTAATACCTTTAAAGAGACTTCCATGGACTCTTTGGACTGTTGGATGAAATACGTTCTTGTACTTAAATTTGTGGCTTCTTGACTAACTCCTTCCTAGATGTGAACTATAATTTCTGATTATAATCCTTATTTTGATATGTGGAGTGTTATAACGCTCAAATAAGTGACTTCAAAAGAATTCACTGTTTCTGTGCAATTGCTAGGCGATCAAATATCCAACACATAATCTCCCAGCAAAGAGAACAGAAAATCCTGACAGAGATATTATAAAGAGTTACCTTCAAAAATTTACCACATGGCTAGTCCACATATTACGCAAACTTTATACAGTGGTGGTGATCTATATTGATCAGGTCTCTTTATAATGATATATCTTTAAGCTTTGGCTGAAGTATGATAAAAATCAGAGAAAAGGTGGTAGTGGGAGGGGCTGAAAGTTGACACCAACATAATTCTTTGTCCCTGTGTTAAACAGTCTTGAGACAAACAAAACCAACCAACCAACCAACCAACAAAAAAAACAAAACCCTGAGTGCTTTTGCTCCATCAGCACCTATATTATACAACATGAACCAATTAAACAGCTTACAAAACTAATGCCTTGTTCTAAAACACTCACTTCAGAGGGTGATAACCTCTACCTAAAGCAACAAATTATTGCTACCGTAATGTTAGCATTATAATTACCGAGTCCAGACTTTAAGACCAATCCTATAAATCTTATTCCTCTAATTAAAAATATTAGTAACACTGCTCAAGATGATATTCTTCCTTATTACAGTAAATCCAATGAGTTTCACTCTGATTAACAATAGTTGCACTCTAGCCAGGCCTACATGCATCAATGGAGAGTTACTGCTACATGTACTTCAGGAAGTTGAAGTCACTGTGGGGTCAGGCTTCAAAACACATAGGAAGTCTAAATTTGGTTTTAAAAATGAGTGCTATTTATCTCTAAGAGTTATACTGCATACCTGATAGTATCAAAAAATGTACAAAATAACTATTTGTTAACATGTAAAGCAAATATAGGTAAAAAGATCAGAATATTAAATTCAATTTATTAATAAGAATGTATTTTATTAAAAATAAAAGTATATTGTTTTAGGAGGTATTTAGAGAGAGATAATATGACAATTAATTTGAGAATATAAATGCCAAGATATAAACATAATTTCTTCTGATTATAAAGATTAAAAAAGTATTTCATGTTAAGATCTGATAAGGACATTACTTAATATTACAAATTCTAAAGCAAGGGCAAAGGGATATTATAATTTCTGTATTCATTATTTTTGATATTATTATTTTATAAATCCCAATTTGAAGTATCTCAACAAAATTTTATGACACATCAGGTACAATATTTGTATTATTTGCCAAACAGTTAATTTTAAAAAGCTGCTCAAGGGAAGCCAGGATGGCTCAGTGGGTTAAGGGCTCACTTTGCAGCCCCGGGGACCGAGGATTGAATCTCGGCCCCGGCCCGTGCGGACCCATATGCTGAACTGGGGAGTTCCCCCAGTCAGTTCTCACCGGGGCAAGACCCCGGCCCAGTTCTTGCCCTGTGAAGCCCCGAGCCCACCTGTGGAATGAAACTATGTGGAAAAACCAATGATGTGTAACTATGGAGACTGTTCTGTGCCCTCCCCCTTCTCTCTGTCTCTGTCTCTCTCTGTCAAAAAAAATAAAAATACCAGTAAATCTTTAAAAGAAAAAAAAAAAAGCTGCTCAAATTACAGGAGCTTTAATTCACCACACTGTGAAATGCTTTAGAGAAGAGATATGAATATTTACTTAAATATAACTCTTCTGATAAATCTTAAATGCAATTTGATCAATATTTGAGATTACAGAAGTGCTGAGTGTTTATGAAAATCTATAACTAAAGGGCTTTTATTTATTTATTTATTTATTTATTTATTTATTTATTTATTTATTTTGTGATGCTTTCAAGAATGGGAAATAATACAAGCCAAGTACCCTTGCTGTAGTTCATAGAAATGGCCATCCATTAAAGTTTTCCAAAGCATTTTAAACATCTTTTCTTATGATTCTTGACAGCTGAGGGCAAACAAGGTTCTTTGTTAATTTATGACTAAGCTGATACATATAAAGATCCTCTGAGATTACTGTAAGCTCCAACTAATGTCATTTCCTTTATGCTACATTTGGGCATTCAGGAGTGATGTCCTCCTAGGTGGCTATCAGTCTCCCAGACTCATTTACCTGCATACATAAAATGAAAAGTGATGAGATTTGGGGGTAGACTTTCTATTGGACACATTAAAGCTAATTTATTATAGATTAATGTGACCTTAACAATACCATATTTTCTTCACTTCATTTTAATTTTCAAGTAAGAAAAAAAAAAAAGACCTCAATAGATAAGAGCAAGCTGAAATAGGTTATGTGTTATAAATTATATTACCGTAGGTATTGCCAAGTTTTGTATGTATGTGTATATTATAACTACACATAAAATCCTTAGGAAGTTGAAATCCACGTACAATCTTACTGAGCCCTTCATTTTAGTTCAAAGAAGTAGTCTTCCTCATTTTACTTAGTAAAAGGATAAACAATATTCTTATTTACTGTAACTAAAAGTACATTGTACTTGAAATATCAATATAGGCTAGAAAATAAATGCATTTTGAAATGCAAATAAAATGCAGGCAAGGACACTGACCTAAATTCCATATATCATACCATGATTTATAACATTTGATAAATAATGTAGTCAGAACCATTTTTGAGATAAAAATGACTATTAAAGACCATATATATAAAAACATAGATATAGATATTGTATTGATAAAGGCTCATAAATATTCAAGAACCTTGAAGACATAGACCATTTAGACTTTTTCTGTAATTATGCTTGCCTAAAAAAATCACTGAAAATTTATGGAATACTCTTATTTGCAGAGGAAATGGGTATTGAGTAGAATACATTTATCAAGACTAGACCTGCTTACAAATAAATTCAGCAAATATTCAATAACTATTATTAGGGCTCAAAAATAGAAATCTCAAAATAAATTTTGTTAATTGAATTTATATCTCTTTATCCTTAAAGTAGCACTTCTCAGATAAAATGTGGCTTCACATTTTTGAATTTGCAATAAGAAAATCAGTCAAATTATATTTTGTGTTCCCAAATGCTTTTTATTTAAATAGTAACTATAAATAGTTACTAGATCTGTAATAGTATTTTTATTTAAATAAATGATTACTATTTTTTTCTGTGAGAGCATAACAAAAACTCTTAAGTTTCCTTTATATAAACCCTAAAGAAATAAAGTAAAATCAGTGCATATCTATCTATACCTATAATTCTTAAAATAATTCATCATAGGTATCTTATAACTAAATCAATTTTTTATATTACCTTGCAAATTCCAAAAGCCCTGATTGAATGAGTGAGCATGCATGCGTGTAGATGTGTGTGTAATTTTTAAACTTTTTTTTTTTTTTAATGGCATCCTTTGGGTTTAGGACAGCAGCTAATTTGACTGTTGTTATATTAACAGTGTGAAAGACAGCATTGTGGCCAAACAGAACATAAGGGCAAACCCTATTTGCATAAAAGGCATCACATGAGGCTGTATATAAATCATTCCAGCATAGTACTTTTTAAATCTGCAATTATAAATATGTTACCCCCAAAGACTGTGGGAACTCAAAAATAACAGCCTTAATATTTTGACTTAAAAAATATGACTTAAATGTTAATGTGTGGGGGTGGGGGGTCGGGGGGGGGGGGGATAAAAGACATCTAGTACCTAATGATGCAGAGTTAGATTAGACCTTGTTTGGTTGGGATGATACTAAATTCTACGAGTCAGTTACAGAGGGTTGCAGTATTATGAGATCTAGGAATATAGTGACATCACTCTGTGATGGTGCAGGGAACAGAGTGCTGTCTCTTTCTATGTAATAAAGCTAAGTGCAACGTGTTTCAGACAAGGGTCTGGTACTGTCTGTGACGTCCACCACATGAGGTAACATTCAAAATGAGACCTTAAGTATAAGTGAGGAGAATAAGAAAAAGTAATTCCAAATAGTAAAGATGATTGTTCATAGTTCAAAGGCAAAATAAAGTTACTCCAAGTAATTTATTGTCATTTGTTAGCCATTTAGTTATTCAATAAATACACAGTTCAACTCTCCATTACCCAGAACTCAAGCAACTAGAAAAAAAGAAGAAAAAATAACACTACACTACATTTATACAGCATGGGTGCCAGTTAACTGAGAGTCTTCCTTATGTGAAACATCACCCATTTTAGTGGATAGATATAAAAATCTCATCAAAATGTGGTTTCACCAAGTTTTATTTGAATTATATTGTGGCTTATATATAGCAAACTCTCTTAACTCTTACGGCACTTACTCAACATCAATAATTGAAGACTTTGTCTTTCATGGTGATTCATTTTTATGACCATAGAATAAATATTTTATAAATATTATAGATTAAAAGGGTAAATATATTACATGAAATAAATTGCAAATGAAGTGTCCCTCTTAAATAATCGCTATAAAATCTCTATTTATTACTGATAAAATTGTTTTAAAAATATTCTGAGGTTTTCCTGTGCAGGTTATAACTAAAAATAAGAAAGGTCTATAAGCAGTCAAATATGTATACCACAAATATTATGGTCAATACAAACCATAAGACTAACAATAGCAGAAAACCTAAAAAGCAAATATGTCCATACTGTACAGACTTCAAGATTAAAAACAGAACTACTTTTTATCCAGCACCAAACTCTTTTTCTTTTACATAATAATTAATAATAATAATAATAATAATGTGATTAAAACTTTAAGGATATTGATAATAGAACCTCAGAATTACGCAGGAAGCAGCAGTGATAAGTACTCTTATAACAGAAAGGTAGAACGTAATCTGAGACAGACAGAAAAGGGAAAGACACCCAGAAGTGAAAAAAGCAATGTTATCAAAAAAGTAGAGACTGGAATGATGTGACCATAACCCAAAAAAGCCAGAAATGCTGATAGCCTTCAGAAATTGGAAGAGGTAAAATGTTGAATCTTCATTAGGCATCTACAGGAAATGAGGCTTTGCTGACAGCTTGTCCGAAGACTCTGGTATTCAAAACTGAGAAAATAATTCTTGTTTTAAACCACCATTTGTCATGGCAGTTTATATGGTAGCCAAGGGAAACCGACACACTTTCATGTTTAATCTCATATTCGGTTCTTCTTCTCTGAAGGCCTGGACTAATACAACTGAAATAAAATATTTTTTACCTGAAGCTGAGGATCAATATTTTTCTTTTGGAAATATTAAATAGGAGATGCCTCTAACATACTGGTATTTAAGTGTCAGTGTCACATAGGCCATTTAATACATGGGTCTAAAGGTCAGTAGATATGCTAATCCTGGTTAAATAATTGTAAAGGATATTGACACATTAAAGATATTTAAAGAGAAAGACTAATTGAGGTATGCTGTTATTATAAAAATGGTGTAAATAAATGAGAACAGAGGGTAAAGACTTGCTCTTGAGTACTCCATAATTTCACAAACTATCAGAAGAATATGAGCTAATGAAGGAGACTCCGAAAGAAAAGTAGTGAGTTTCTGTGGTTTGTGTTTCAAATAATGCCAAAAACTCCCTTCTTATCTTTAATCTCATTTCTCACCTCTTATATTAGCATTAATCCATTTTATCCTCTTCTACCTCCTTATATTCATCTTCACAGAAATTGAGTTCGGTTTCTATTAATGATTACTGGTTTATATAGTTTGTAGGAGTTCTTTAATCTGAAACTTTTGTTGCTTTTTACCCCCCAAAGTTTTCTGAAATATGTCAGAAAGGATCCATGTCAAAATATCACTGGAACCAAAATAACCATATCAGTATTGTTAGAAAACAAAAATGCCATTTTCTGTTCAGTGTTTCCAGTGTAGAAGGCAAATGCAGGAGTAGAGATGTGCTGAAGAGATAAGCGTTAGAATGGTGACTATGAAATCTGATTCAATCAAAACTTTCTCCAATCATTCATGTCTGCCATACATCCTAAAATATCTCCATTAGATTTTGTCTTCTTAAATGACTCCATATCCCCTCTCTTAATTGCCTAATATTCTTGCTTGGTCAACATGGCATTAAAATGAACAATAACTGTTGTTCTCTCTTCTTTCACATACATATACATTTCAGTTTATCAGAGTCTGGTGGTTGCCTCCCTACACTCAATACTCATCCTCCTTTTCTTCCATTGGGCTTTTGGTCACCCAGACCTAGGTGTGGCTCTGTTACTAAAATACAGCCACCTGAATACAAGTAAAATCATGTGGCAGATTCCACAAATATTCTCTGAAAGAATAATGGCAAGGTCCTTTTCACTCTTAATCTTTTCCCAATGGTCAGAATTCAGACACATGATCAAACTTAGAAGTAGACACAGGAGTAGATGTGCAACAAGAGAAAAAGAACCTGTGTCCCCAGGGACACATGGGGTAGAGCCCGTTTATAAGCCTGCACCACCTACTTAAGTGCCTTTAAAGAAGACTTGTGCTTTACTCACATGACTTTTAAATGGAAGTCTTTATTATTCACATATAAAACTAAACCCAAATGATAGAATTAAAAAATTGGAACTGGATGCTGCAAGGGACAGAACGCTCCATTGGCTTAAAGGAAACTGTCCAGCAGCAGATGTCAAGGACTCACATAACAGACCTACGGACCTGTGGGTATATTGCATTAGTAAACTATGGTACAAATTCTCTGCTTAACTTATAAGGCTGACCAGGTACTGGTGAAGTTTAATGAGAAGAATTTTTAAGAAATTGCTACAGGCTAAAATATGTTTCTCTAAACTGTGTATGTTGAAGGGTTAACCCCTGTACTTCAGAATGTAACTTTAAAGATGAAGTCCTTAAAGATGTAATGGATTTAAAATGAGGTTAGCAGTGTTTTTCCTAACCCAACATGACTGATATAGTTATGAGAAGAAATTAGGAAACAGACAGAGAGAGAGATGAGGGAGACATGATAGAAAGGACAGTCATGTACCATCTACAATTGTGCCAAGGAGAAAAGACTCAGAAGAAACCAACCCTACTGACACCTTGATCCTGGGCTTCTGCCACCCAGACTGTGAGAAAATAAATTTGTTGTTTAAGCCACCCAGGCTGTGGTACCATTTTATGGCATCCCTTACAAGCTAACACATAGATAATTAAATGTATTGTGTATCAACTATGCTTGCCACACTTAGGAAAGTCTCATAAGAAAGAGAATAACGTAACATAGTTATCCACTTGTGAGACACATGAAGAAAAATAAGTTATGTCAAAGAAGGCTTTCTCTGAAGGCAGCACACACTTATTATTAGCAGGCCAGTAATGTGGGCACATCGCTGAGTTGCAAAGTGAACCCTGCTGTATGTGACAGTGAAGCGGCTCTAAGCACTGGTTCTCGAGGTGTAGCCTTAGCAGGACACAAGTCTGCACCTCAGGTCTTTTCCCAGCATCTGCCAAGTTGAGTTCTTAGCCAAACAATGAAAACAAGCTGGGCAAAATGATAGATTTGGATCACGACTTCACACCCACTCCCTCTTAAAATGATCTGTATACTTGAAACCTATAGCATTTTACTAATCAATGTAGCACAACAGATTTAAGAAAAAAATTTTTTAAATGATTTTTAGTTATCAATCACAAAATTAGGATATATGAGGCTGTGAATGGAACTGAAACCATGTTAAGTCTTCAGACTTAAAATTTTCATCTATAAAATGACTGGTGTTTTAGTAAGGCAGTTTTCTCCAGAATTCTTGGTGTTTCTGCTTCGTGCAGACCTCCTAAGCAACAGAAATTTGCATGCTCTAATGATAGACAATGTCGCTTTTTTCTTTTTCCATAGTATCATCGAATGTTGTTATTCTAAAGGTGGTAGATATATGGAGCCTTTTTTCTTCTTTCACCAGAGACATCTGTTCCATTTCAAAGGATAATACAGACTTTCTTATCTCTCTAGGAGACAAATTTAACATTCCTGGTTATTGAATTTCTCCTCCTTCCCCAAGAGAAGGTCTGTTTACACAGAATGAAAGAAAAGCTCTTTCTCCTAACTCCAGAGGGGAGGAGATGTGTCAGCACCTACACAAGCTTCAAGGTTTGTAATTTTGGAGTTCCTCTCCTGTGGTGCAGACCATGTTGTTCGTTCCCAGTATATTTGGCTTTAATTACATAGCCCCATAAAGGTTAGGCTATGGGGAAAAAGCAACAGTGAGAGGTATTCTGTGAGGAAATAAAAAAAGTATTTTTTTTTCTTTCTTTTCTTTTTTTTTCTCTGATCAGTATCTGGTGTTTCTGCTACTGTGTGTGTGTGTGTGTGTGTGTGTGTGTGTGTGTATGTGTGTGCAGGTGGACTCATGCACATGTGCACACAAGGGCTGTCCAAAAAAATTTCAGTGATTAATGCCTCTTTTTTGTATTGCATGGCTGGATACTTTCCAGACAGCCCACATGTACCTTTCTATCCATCTTCCAATCTAATCTTATCTATCTACAATCTATGTATCCATCTATCTATACATCTATCTATCATCTATCATCTATCTATCTAAAGTTAGGATATGTTAAACTCTTCATAATTTCAGAATTAACAGATATATATATATATATATATATATATTCAAATAAATATGACAGAGATCAAATTTGTAAGAAGTGTTTAATTTTAGTTGTTTTGTTTTCATTTGCAAATCATATTGCAGCTAGCAAAAATTAAAAAAAAAAAGAATAAACAATAAAATATTGCAAGCCAAGCCTGCAACCCCTCAAAACATTCCTGAGGCAAACAAACCTCCATCAATATAATTGCCATTTTAAAGCTCTTCATCTTCTAAAAGGACATCTGTTTTATTGCCAAATTCACATGTGGACATAGATTATAATGGATAAATATAAACCTTCCAGAAAGGCAATCCAGAGGCCATGGTGGACAAAGAAAATGGTAAGTCCTGCCAGAGTGTGAATCTGCCCACTAGCAGATGGTGTAACAGGAATTAACTTCATGGCCAATGCAAGGAGCCTTCCATAATACCTTCCCAGACTAATCACCACCTGGTGATTCCCACTCTTCCTCCTGCTGAATGCTGCTTTTGAAATGGGTGACACATTATTTCAGTACATTGCACACAGAATATGTTAGGGCCACATAACTAGCATTTTAATTCACAGGTGTAAAGTACATTTTTTCTACCTTAGAGTAGTGCTCAAATAGGAAATGCTAAAACTGACTTCTGTGTTTTACCACAACCATTATAACCAACAAAAGCTATTAAAAATACAGTGATCTTTGATTGACCCCATTACGCCAGAACTTCACTGCTGTGACCAAGGGATAAGAGCTCTTGTTTTAATAATTTCTATCCAGACCCCTAAACTTACTCCTTACTAATTAGAGAACACCTTTTCAATCCCATTAGCATACCAAAGAAGAAATAACATACCTTTCACCCTTGTAAGCAGTCAGAGACCTCTGCCTTGCTCCAGTGAGTGAAACATTCTGAATTTGTTTCACTGCTGCATCTCCTTGCCTTAGCATTTTTTGTTTCCTTTCTAAGAGACTGGTTGAACAGTTCAATATGTCTAATAATAATGGACTTAACAGAGAATCAAGGACTTCACTCAGTTTGTAGTCATTCCATTGTACTCTAGATACCAATACTTTTAGGCAAACACAATCCCTATCCCTATAGGAGCTGTACCATTTATGTAACCAGGGTACAAACCACAGTATCTAGAATCATAGACAAGATACCACCAGTAAAAAATTGCAGAGCAATCAAGCATAAATGGAGCTACCTCAATAGAATGAATGTACACGTAGCCATGTGAAGACCAAGAGGCAGCACGGAAATTCATCATCTACATCAAAAACTTAGTACAGTCTATACATTTGCCAATTATAGCAGCATCTCTAGATTTTCACTGCTAGTATATAATAAGAAAATAAACTAGGAAATATGTTACAGTGGGAAGATACTATGTTGGGACTTCGGTACCTGACACTGTTTTTATTCTTACTATAATTCAGCCATCGTTGTAACCGTAACACGTTTTCGGAATGGCTCTCAGAGAAGCACGTGAACTTGAGGAGCGCTGGCTGTACTCTCACCTGTGTCAGTGACACGGTTCTCTCTCCTTACTGTAATTCAGTAATTAGAAGGGTACCCTAGGTGCATCAGTTACCTCACTCAACCTCATATTTTTTAAATGGCCATTAAATGAAAATAACTGTATAATTAACTATAATATGGTAAGATAATATTCAACTACATTGTATTATTACTTTGAGGTTCATCTGGTAGGTAAATGCCAAGATTTGAAGAAAGAAAGAGCAATTGGAATACTTTTTAAGAATAATATTGGGGAAGCCGGGATGGCTCAGCCCACTTAACCCACCGGCCCGTGCGGACCCATATGCTGAACTGGGAGCTCCCCCAGTTCAGTTCGTTCTCTGTTTCTGTCTCTGTATCTCTCTCTCTCTCTCTCTCTCTCTCTCTCTCTCTCTCTCTCTCTCTGTCAAAAAACAAAATAAATAAATATTAAAAATAAAAAAGAATAATACTCATAAAATTAATTTTGATTATATATACTTACATGTAATATCTAACCAATAGTAGCAAATATTAGAAAGTTTTGTTATTAGCCTTAGCAATTACATATAATTTTATATATTTTATATGTGAAGACTACATAAAATATATATTCAGGCACACATACATAAATTTTATATAAATATACAATGATTGTGTATGGTTTTTGAACACTAGATATCAAAATCTCTCATATTGAATTGAGGAAATCTAGATTGGTAGCATACAGAGGTTCACCCGTCTAGATTTAGGGTAGAATCTGGACTAGAATAAAAGTCAGTGATTCACTTTGAAGTTCTTTCTATATACTCTATAATCTCTATATCTTTTATTTTATTTTATTTTTTTTAAAGATTTATTTTTATTGTTTTTGACAGAGAGAGAGAGATACAGATAGAGAGAGAAGGGGAGGGCCCAGAACAGTCTCCACAGTTGCACATCATTGGTTTTTCCATAGTTTCATTCCACAGGTGGGCACGGAGCTGCACAGGGCAGGAACTGGGCCGGGGTCTCACCCTGGTGAAAACCAAACTGGGGGCATTCCCCAGTTCAGCATATGGGTCCACATGTGCCAGGACCGGGATTTGATCCTTGGTCCCTGGGGCTGCAAAGTGAGTGCTTAACCCACTGAGCCATCCTGGCTTCCCCTCTATATCTTTTATAAACTACAAACTCCAATATTCATTTTAGTGATATAAAAATTATAAACTTGGCTTTATAATCCCATTTATTTTATCCTTCTAATCAAGCAGTCTACCTTTTCATCTCTTTTCTTCTTTTTTTAGCTGAAATACATAGAAGTAGCATCAAAGAAGGATATTAATGTGTAGAAAAAAATGTTCTTACATACTTGCCTAAATTATGTATTTGATTAAAACTGCTCTAACAGCCATGCCTTTCTAACCAGTAAAATGAATCTCATGCATCAAGGTAATGACTAGACCTTTAACATGATATATTGTACCGTACAATACCTGTAAAAACAAACAAGGAAAGAATGATTACAAAGGAAGTATGTTTTTGAAAAAAACAACTTTGCAATTAGAGACATGCCAGTATTTCTTTGTTTGCCCCGTACATTCTTAATAATCAGCACAGTGTTTTAATAATTACAAGACAGTGAAAACTATTAAATGTGAAAATGAGTGTTTATCTATAAAGAATAATTTAAAGGTAAATACCTTGCCTCATCTTATATGTGTCAAAAACATATAAAAACCATTTAGCTTATAAGCTAGCAATAATATATTATATTTTCCAAGGGTACCTTAAGTATCTTACTAGCTTCATTGTTTTAACCTCCTAAGTAACTTGAGTCTATAGAACGGAAATTAATATTAAAGATATGTATATTTAAAAATGTGTTTGAAAATAAGCAAGACTCTAGAATTGTAAAAATATTAATTCAGTTTTCTGACAATATTTTCTTGGCACATTTTTCTGAAACCTCAATGCTCCCACACATTACAACCTAGAAGTAAAGGGCTGGTCTTTGACACAAATCCAATCAGGACAATGATAGGAACTCACTGAAAGGAAGAAAAAAAGAAAGAAAGAAAGAAAAGAAAAGAATACAAACAAAAACTAAAATTTTATTTAGTGTTGCCTGAAATTAAAAAATAATAATAATCAAATGAAGAGTATTTCTTAAATGTTTCTTTAAAATAAATTATTACAATAAGTCAATGTACATTGATAATAATAGAAGGGAGTCAACTACAATAAACAGACCGATCTAATAAACCATGAGTCCTCAAAACAAGAGGAAAACAACACTGTAATAACACTTCTTCATATTTATAGTGTAGTTGCAGATTATAAAATGCTTTTCTAAACAGAATCTCTTTGTTTTAATTGTAAACTTCACAACAGCTCTATAATGTTGGGAAGTGAACACTTTCCTATTACTAAGATGAGAAAATAAACCTTTAGAAAGCGAAGTCCGACTAATACTTAGCTGAAGTGCAATGGTAAGTGAGCATCATCAGGCAACACTAGTCCTCCTCAGTTCCTTAATCTTTTCACTATGATTTGCAGTCACTGACATACAAATGCCACTTACGTGAAATTAAAGGTAAATTGATGAATTCTAATTTTCGGAGCTACTGGTTACAGAGGATGTTTCTGAAACATTTTATAATGTTTGCAATTTTTTAATCTGAGGATTTTTTTTTAAGCTGACACTCCCCCAAAATATTACTCTTTCCACTAAACAGTACCGGTAATATAAAAAATTTTAAACTCAAATTATACGTAGAAACAATTATCCAATAAGCATATTTATAAGATATTCAGAATAAAGCATCCAAGATTAAAGAGGATGATAGTAGCAAGTTCGTAGTAATAAAAACATTTTAGCTGCTTAACGACCGTTGCTTATTCAACAAATAACCTTTTGAAGTGTACATTTAAATGAAGCAACATGCGGGAAGCCGGGATGGCTCAGTGGGTTGAGCGCTCACTTTGCAACCACAGGGACTGGGGATCGAATCCCGAGCCCAGCCCCCGTGCGGACCCACATGCTGAACTGGGGAGTGTCCCCAGTTCAGTTCTCACGGGGGCAAGACCCCGGCCCAGTTCCTGCCCTTTGCAGCCCCGCCCACCTGTGTAATAAAACTGTGTGGAAAAACTGAAGATGTACAACTGTGGAGACTGTTCTGGGTCCTCCCACTTCTCGCTGTCTCTGGCTCTGTATCTGTATCTCTCTCTCTCTCTCTCTCTCTCTCTCTCTCTCTCTCTCTCTCTCTCTCTCTGTCAAAACAATAAAAATAAATCTTAAAAAAAAAAAATGAAACACCATGCAATATAGTGAAAGACTCTCTACCCATAATAAATTTTTAACACATATATTAGCATAGGCTTTTGAAAATAATGAGCAGCAAGTATGAAAGAATATAAATTAGATTAAGTGCTATTACGTTATTCATACTCGCGTATAGTCATTTACCTACACCCAAACAAAGAGAAAATAAGGAACTGTTTTCTATTCTGTTACAGTTTAGGGACTGCCACTAGGGAAAAAACAAAATCAGCCAGAATCTCTCACTAGATGTTTCATCTGTGCACACATGATAGTCAACAACCTACTGATATATCCA
This sequence comes from Craseonycteris thonglongyai, assembly GCA_004027555.1. Lineage (NCBI taxonomy): Eukaryota > Metazoa > Chordata > Mammalia > Chiroptera > Craseonycteridae > Craseonycteris > Craseonycteris thonglongyai. The sequence goes on from PVKE010026209.1 coordinate 17,120, forward strand.
TTTGAATGAACCACTGGCATTGCAAATTCAAAAATAACGTGAATTAGTTAGTCACCCTATCTCTCCATAATGTTACCTCTTAAGATTACATATTGTAATGAGAGATTCACCAGTATAATTCATCCTGTTTTCTAAACTACAACTCCAGGCCCCGTGGTCTTCTTGATTTTTCTTTCTCCCTTATTGGACATAGCCAAAGAATAATCACATCTCATCTTCAATGATTTTCATAGTTTAGACTCCATTTATTTTACTCCATATATCATTATCTCAGTGAAAATCATTATACCTTGTTTGAATTACTAACATATTCTCTATTACTGCACTCTACTGTAAGAATGACTTTTCTGAATCACAAATCTGATTTTAACACTACCTAAATAATTGAAAATAAAAACCTTTTTAATTTTCCTTGTGGGTCTTTGCCTAAGCCTGACATACTTCATGACTTCTGTATGCTTACATGCTTCCCTGGTCACCTACACCACCCGCTTAAACTATATGCTCACTGCACAGTCCCAAATCCACTGGTTTGCACTATTCTACCACGCCTTTGTATATACACCTTATTCCTTGTACTTATAACTCTCAGGCTTTCTTGTTCTACTTTACTTCATATGTCAAAAGAATTACCTGTTTTATTGTAAACCTTTCTTGTCTCCATAGAGATTAGACTCCATGCTCAATTATATCCTCCCACAGGACACATTTTTTATATTTTCCTTCCACTTATCATACTTGGGAAATTGCCTATGTCCTTTCCTATCTCTCCACCAAACATAGTTAAGTGTTTTCTCCTGTCACATCCTCAAAATCTACCAACTTCAATAAGTTTATTTATTTTTGTTTTTTATAAAGTTTTTAATTTAAAATCTTATTAGTTATTGACATTAACAGTCAAGTGGACTAACTAGAATAATGTCTTTAATAAGTAAGCAGAGGTAAGCAAAACCATTGGAGAATGGGATCCTTTCCACTTTCATTTCTGTTTATGAAAGTTGTGGTGAACACATATTGTAACACATAGACAAAATACTATAGGATTATATACCTGGGATCTATGTAATTTTTATGAACCAATGTCACCCTAATAAATTTAACAATTAAAACATTGTGATTAAAGAATCTCATCTTTAACATTAAGAAACTAGATAGAGCTTCAGAGACAATTTATTTTGGGGGTGGCAGTCGTTGTTAAAAATGAATGTGTCCAACATTATGGTGAGGGTTATTCTAACATATAAAGATCCCAATTAAGTGTCCTTTTTCCCTGTGTTAAGCTGATGTGAGTATAGGTCAATTATCCAAAGTGTTAAGTCTCAGCTGACAAACTTATTTACATGACATTTTCAAAATATCTTTCAACCTCATAACCTGGGACAACAGAAGCAATTGGAAACTTCAATTTACTGCCAATGAGCACTGTAAGATTCAAATTTGATATGTACACTATTTATACACAAATATAGCACACATAATATTTACTTGTTATTTATAATTGTATGTTATATACACATACATATACATTCATATTATATGTAAATGTTTTGCATGTAAATTAGCATAAAATTTAATGTGTATTTCTATGTAGTATAGCCCACACTAGTAAATTAGATCCAATATCACTTAATAGAAATACTTAGAAGCAGATTCTTTTATACTATAAAGAGCCTATAAAATGTTGACCAATCCACTGATAAAAGGACTCCTCTATTTTCACTTTATTTTCTACCCAAATTGGCATAAAATCCTGTTTCTACTATGTAGTAAAGTTCTTTTCAATAGATAAGTTCTCTTAATATCTATTATTGGTATTCTACAATATGCCATATTGACTTACCTATTACCAATAATTTAAAACTATATACTGTAGACAAGAATATTTATATTAATATCCTAATAAAAAGTTTCAGAAAACTACCTACACATACAAGACCCAAAATACATCTCTAGAGATTATCCACAGACATTTCAAAGTTCTTTTGTGCAAGGAAAAAAAAAAAGGAGAATAAAAGTCTTGGAACTCTTTTCTCTGTATTAAAACTTACCAAGTAGTTAAGCTACTTTGACATTTTAAAAATTGTGTTATTTTTCTTCATCTTAGAGAGAAACCATACTGTTTCATCTGTATTTTTAAGTCTGTTTATTTGAGTCACAATTGTAATACAGGATGCTCATAGAATCTGGATGCATATACAAAGCATGTATAAACATTAAAAACAAACAAATATATAAACAACAACAAAATACAAAAATATAAATTTACTGCATTTCACTTACATTTTTTCCCAAAGAAAATTTGATTAAAAACTAATATATATTTCAAAGTGAAAGATGATACTTAATGATTTAGTTGGAATAACATATATATTGATTTGAAAAAATTAGGTACAATGTGCAAGTCGTGTATCTTTTCTTTCTTTTATGAAAAAAAAATCCATGTTAACAGCAGAAAATGAACAACTTCTGCTTTAATCTTGATTTGGATTTTCTCTCTCTATATATAATAACTGAAGAGTAATCAATTTCTGATACTCACTGTTTTGTATACAAAAATTAACAGAAGCTCAACAGTGTGATAAACCATTAAACTAAATTCAAATTATTTTTGGAAGAGATCGTAGGCCAAATCCTTCATACCAGTCCTGTACCATTGATAGTAATAACTAAGTATATATTGTTATTAAATATTTTGACGTTGAGATGTGGTAGTTTCAGGTAGTAATTCCTTGTTCAATTAGTGTTATTTTTAATGACTAAAAGGTAATTACTTAGATTGGTACATAACAAGCATGATAAAAGCATTGATGCTATTTACTTTATGAATACAATGACCACACGTGTTGTTATTAAAATTTTGAATGAAAACTGATATTTCATTTGGGTTATGAATAATAAAAATGGCAGGGCATACACAAATGTATTTCATTTTAAAGTTTTATTTATTTATTTTATTAATTTTTTTGACAGAGAGAGAGATACAGAGACAGAGACAGAGAGAAAACTGAACTGGGGGACTCCCTAGTTCAGCATATGGTTCCGCACGGGCTGGGGCCAGGATTCGATCCTCGGTCTGTGGTGCTGCGAAGTGAGAGCTTAACCCACTGAGCCATCCCGGCTTCCCCGTATTTCATTTTAATAAAGACAACAATGCTAGATTTGAAGATGATAATTTTTTTAATGTGTTTGGGGTAAAGAAGTGATGGTATATGTTAACATTTCATGCTACCAAATTCTTTTCTTTTTTAAAAGATTTATTTTATTGTTTTTGACAGAGATAGAGACAGATAGAGACATGGTTTCATTCCACACAGGTGGGCAGGGGCCAAGCAGGGTAGGAACCAGTCTGGGTGCCTTCACATTGGAGGCACACCCCCGCAAGATGGGGGCCAAACTAGGGGGCTCCCACATGGGAAGCAGACCCCAGTTCAGCATATGGGTCCGCACAGGCTGGGGCCAGGATTCAATCCTCAGTCCCCCGGGGCTACAAAGCAGCACTTTACCTGCTGAGCCATCCTGGCTTCCCCATCCAAATTGTAAGAGAGGAGAGAGAATACCTGCCCACGAAAAGGATATAAGGGAAGGAGTAATTTAACAGGTGCTAGACTTTCAGTACCTCACACCAATTTGCCTTTACAGTTGGTCAAAGTTACTTGAAAATGGAATAGATGAAAAATAGAAAGAAATGCAAATCTAGCATACAGGAAAGATGGCATCCAAAGAATAAAGAGCATCATCTTGGGAACAAAGCACTCTACAAAAAGAGAATGTTGATGCCTTTGATTGTAAAGCATCTGAAAATAAATTGGTCACAAAAGTACAAATAAGATCCATAATAAACTATACAATAAAAATGGAAAAAAAATAAAATGCTGAACTTCATGAATTTAAATTTTTTTTAATATATAAATGTTTTATAGTATATATTTTTTCTTTCTTTTTTTTTAATTGTTCAAATTATTGCGGTGACATTGATTGGTGAAAATTACATAGGTTCCAGGTGTATAATTCTACATTACATAGTACATGTATTGCATTATGCTCAGCGATAAGAAAAAACAAAATATTGTCATTTGTGACAATATGAATGACTGTTGAGACCATCATATTAAGTGAATAAGTGAGGCTGAAAAAAATTAAGAAACATATGACTTCACTTATAAGTGGAATATAAATTTTTCTCAATTAAAGATTTATTACAATAGTTGACAACCCATATTTCACTGATTATCTATTACCACTAATTATAATACAGCAAGGTAGGAACTATCATCTCCATTGATAGAAGATGAACTGAGGTTTATTTACATCATCTACTCAAATCCCGTTATTAATTAATGGATAAGAGGCAGACTTCACACCCTTATCTTTCTGACAGCCCATATGGTCTGCAGTTCATCTTGGTTCACTTCACCAAGTACTTTTAAACCAAAAGACTTCCTAAGAGTACACTGATCAGCACAATTTGAGCAAAAAATTAGTCTATGTCACTATACGCAAACATTATTTCCTCTGGAGGACAATTTTAAAAATACATAAATTACAGTGTTCAAATCAGTGTAACTCATTCATTTATATTAATGAAAGAATGTTCTTATTTTTAAGCTCACATATTTTTGACCCAACATTTCTGTTGTTGTATTTTATGTATCTAGAAGAGACAGCTTAAATTTATGTTACTCTTTAATACAATAGCCCTGTTTCTTATATAGCTTTCTGGGAAAATAATGACCTTAGAGGATAGGTTGATGTAAATTTTCATGAAGTCTTCGGGGAAATACCAGATCAATCTATCTGTTGAGGTGACAACTGGGTTAGATTAATAGGATAATGATTTAATCCTATATTCCAACATTTTCTCAGTTGCAACATATTGGTTTTCTTCCCAAACGGTATTCAAATTATTTAGTTGACAAGTGACAATAAGTAGGTAGCTGAATGTACTATGTGTTTTTAAAATGCAATTGTTTTTAATTAAAAACGTCTTCTTTCATTCCCCACATAACACTGTACATTTTTTGTCTTTCAAAGAAAAAATATTCACTAAACTGTGTTTTCTAAACTTTACTGTACATAAAATCCACTAGCTTCCACCATTTTAATTCCCATGGCGGTTGAGGGTGGGGGTGGGGAACACAAGAACAAAAAACGTTGCTGTGTTTTAAAGTGAAATATTTATCATCATATTCACATAATATTCCTCTAAAAGCATGTACATAACTCAGCCTGGGTCCGTATGGTGTAACCAATTGAATTAGAATTCAAAGTTTTATTACAATTCAGAAATGTAAGCATGTTTTACAGTTTCTTTTCCAGGA